>CM031241.1:195369821-195455220 GCA_018340775.1 Taxus wallichiana var. yunnanensis
AAATTTATTGCTAAGATTCTCTATTGTTTTCTTACCTGTTTTACGATGTAACTCATGGAAGAGTATCTCATAGAGGCGGATCTGTTTTATATCAGAATATTCACGAAGCACAAATTGCCTTGTTGTTTCATTTCTTCCATTTCTGCCCTATTGAGCTCCCCATTTAATCCCAATTTACTGTCTTGATCGTAGAGATTCCCCTTCCACCATCCACAGCAACCAACTCACGTCTACTGTTTGCTTCCAAAATGCATTTTTATAAGTCACGGCTTAACAGGTTTTAGCATATGATCCTGGTATCACATACTTAGAAGCCACCGAACTCAATGTGTGAGGGACTACTGTATAGTTGATGGAGCATTTTACCCGTCTCATACTACAATACTGGGACGACTTGCTGCTACTGAATCCAGAAGGATATTACCCGCTGGGATGCCTTATTATTAAATCCAAAAGAATTGTACTCACTGGATTGTCTCTTTAGATGGACATAATCTAGTTTCAGTTGTTTTCAGATTTAGGGCATTGGCTTTTTAAGTGGCAATGGATAGACTAGTTGTGGTGCAGGTTTGGCATAGGTCAATAAGTGGCTTGTGGAGTGGATATTAGAATCTGCATGTTCGAGTATTATCCACAGCTTTTGGCCTGGCAATGTTTAGGAGATCGATGAAGGATAGAGGAATCAAAAAGAAACTTGGATGTAGTTGGATTAAAGGCAATAAAATGGTGCATGCTTTTGTGTAGGTGATAGATCACACCCACAGGCACAGGAGATCTATGCAATGTTGGAGAAAATGTCTTGGGAGATGAAGGTAGCAGGATATTTTTCAGATTCAGAACATGTACTGAGAGAACGGTAACACTATGGAAAATGACAAGCAAGAAAATTGTAATGGATCCAACAGGAGGGAATTGCACGGTTACTACAGGTTTGAGGAGGAGTTTAAACCGTTCTTCAGAAATGGCTGCAAAAACATGGTCCGAGGTCAACAATCTCATCCAGAATTACACGCCCTTCAAATCTGCTTCAAACCACAGCAAATCTCCGTCGCAGGAAGAAGGGCAGCTTGAGACGATCAATACATGGGAGCTCATGGAAGGGTTAGAAGATAATACTGGAAGTAGTCCTTTGGTTGTGGTTAACGAGATTTCCATGAAGAAATATGTGGATCGAACGCTAGACCGGTCATTTTCTTTTCACAGCGATCAAGGACGTCGAACAGCTTGCCAGAGGCGAGCCCAAACGCTCCGTTTGGCACAGAGTTACTCCGGGTGTGAAGCTCACCGACGAAAAGCTCAAGTTTTCGTCCAAAGCAATGGAAGAGGCAGGAGGGAAAAGCTGAATCTGGAGAAAAAGGCAAGATATCTCTACACCTTTCTACTGCTATTATATTTACAATTATTGCGAAATCGAACCGCTTTTTCCTTGCATTGATTTGTCAGTTGGATGTCATGATGGGAGATTTCCTTTTCTGCTGGTCTCTTATTGTTTTTGCTTTTATCGTTGTCAGTATGTTGGTCGAAAGGATGCATGTGCTTTCTCCTCTGGGTGTTATGTTTCTCTTGCTCGAGTGATAGACCTTCGTCTGTCGGTTTATGTATTATTCTTCTCTGCGATTGAGTTGCAAGTTATTATGTTGATCAACTAGTATTTTCGATATTATGGAAGTAAGTTACGATAACTATGAAGCTCCTCCCTAGCACCCAAGTTGTCTTTTGACGTTTTTGTTAGCCCCTTCGCAAGTCGCTTTGATAACTTTTTGGCATCGAGAGAGAAAGGTTGTAGGATTGTGCGAGCAATGCGTGGGCTAGCTTAGACTTAGAGTTTTGGTATTAAAACTAGTAGAACGAAAAGGTTTGTGTGCAATGTGTTTTGCCATCTCACGTGTTTAGACTCTTATACTATCTTTCATCTTGTTTCTAGGCTTTTAAGGCCATCCTCAAGAAGTACCTTGACCATCCCTATCAACTTGAACCATAACTAGCTTTTCGGATCAACTAAGCTGGAGGTTTCATTGTGTGAATCCAGTACCTCGTTGACACTAGAATAGTTGGTCTAATCCCCCTCTCAGAATTATTGCTGATGATGCTCTTCTATTTTTCCTAACTTGCATTATTTTCTCCCTTGTAATGTTAATGCTATTAATTAATATTGGTCAATTTTTATGCACGTAATTACCGTAATAGTTTGTGATGGAAATTTCCTTAAATGTGATTAATCTTCGGGAAAAACTCAAATTTCATGTGATAATCTTATGGATTCATAGTGGAAGGTTTTGTTTTGATAATGTCACTTAGAAATTATGTTTGTATCTATTTGTGCGACGGTTGATCGTGTTACCAGGGTTTACGTAAAATATGGTTGTTTTGGGATATGGGTAATTTATTTTAAGTTAACCAAACATTAGTATTGTAGTGGAGGTTTGCAAATCTTTAGTGTTATAAAAATTTGTTGGTGACATTATTGTATACTCTTGTTGGGACGGAACCCCCTTCTTGTCTCGCGTGTTTGCTACTAGCTTTTGTAAGACTTGACCCTTCTTGGATGATTGGAAAATCTTTGTAGTTAATGGTCAAAACTAACATACTTTGCTTTCACCTCGAAACTTATGTTGTGTGTATACTTTATTTGATTTTGGGTTTGAAACTCGATTATACATGGTTGTTTGTGTTAATTTTTGAAACCCGTGGTTCCCCTTTTCTTGGGCCGATCAACTCTTGTTCTTTTAGAAATATATTAATTTAGTCTATGCGTTTGGTACCTTTGATAAATTTCTAGATAGTTGGTGTATATATCAAATCTTAATCTTGTAATTATGGTTTAATTACTTGATGGGAATTCTGTTTTTTTGCTAGATTATTTGTTTTCTCCTTATAGGGCTAAGGGCCATTCTCTTACGATTTCTATACTTTCGTTTCTTTTACTCCTAACTGAAGTACAAGGTCTTCTCCTTCTTTGATTGGAATGATGAAGACTTTATTATAACTTGATGTGTTAATAGTGTTTAGAGGTTTGAACCAATTATTGTAATAAAGTGCTTCCTTTTTGTGATATTGTTAGATAATCGTTATGGTGGTTTTGTGTAGCCTTATCTTGCTCGGTTCTCGTGAACCCGACTCTTGTAGAAAATTTGCTCCAGATGGATTTTGCGTGTAGATGAGGGTTAGATTTGTAGACTTTTGTCATCAACCTCGAGTTAAGAAGATCCTTTGCTCAAAACCTTTTTATGTTGTTCAACTATTGTTAACGTCCGGTGGAAAGTTTAAAAGAGGATTAATGTCTTAGTATAATGTATTGTGGACCTTGTCATCCGAACTTTGGAAACCTTGTATTGTTGACCATCTTTGAAATTTTAAGAAAATTTGGTTATTGTTCTTGAGTGACTTTGTTGGAGTATCGGTATTCTAAGAATTGATGTAATCTTGTTTTGTTCTTGTAAATGAGTGTTGCTACAACTTTGCCTTGAGAATAAATTTTGAGTTAAACCTTGCTATGACTTAGTAATAAAGTGTCATAAGTAAACTAACATAGGATTGTTTAATACTTCTGGAAGTTAACTTAAAAATTGTATTCAAATAAAGTAACGTAGGGATCACCAACTTGAGAGAAAGAAATTCTTTAAGTAATCAAGGGCAAGACTATCATTGTAGGTAAACTTTATAACATGATAACCCTAGCTCCTCTAGTGAACATTATTCCTTTTATGGTGAAATTTGTAAAATGACCCTAAGGTGAAATGAACTGTTAGTTGTTTGAAGATGATAAGACTTATTAAGCCAGAGAAAACAAATTGGAGACCTCACCATCTTTCTCACCACCATTTGGAAAGTAAATTTTTACTCCTTGTTAATACTTTTAGCGAAGCCTAAGTAAAGTTGTTGATAATTCTGGTTAAGAGCCCTAGCTTCAATTAAATACTGGCAATAACTAATGAGGTCCTAAAGATGTTTCATCTCGACCTTCTCCCTCTAACCCTTTTTCAAGGCACCTTGTATCTCTTCAACTTAAAACCATGTTGTCTTGTGGGCAAGAACGAATCTTAGTAGCGTTAGTGGTGAGCAAATGGCCTTGTGGAATTTAAATACTCCTTTTTCTTGATAAACGAATTAAGAAAATAAATGTCATAATAGAGAAGATTTAAAGATAATTACTCTGTGTCAAAAGAATAAATTTAACTTGGTAAGATGAATTGTATGAATCATATCTTGAGCCTCCTTGAAAACGTAAGCTAAGAATTGTAAGATGTCCTTTAAAAATAAATAACTCTCAAGAATATCTCATTGTGGATGGCCCTAACTATAAGTGTGTTCTGTGATTGGACTTCTATGTTGTCTTGTCAAAAAGAAAAGTAAATTGTCCTTGATAGGTGTGAACGTTTCCATGCTGCCTTTATGGCCATCCTTGTATCAAGTTGTTCACAGTGTTAGTTGTATCCTTGGTGATGACATGTTGCATCATGCTATGTGTCAAGCAAGTAAAAAAAAAAATTTATCCTATCTTTTCTTTGTGTTGTTCGTGTGTGTGGATTTTTGGGTCATTACACTTCACATTAAACTCTACAACTTTTACCAGAAATAAACCGACCAAACTTGCAATCAAGAAATAAAAATGAAACATTAAAATTGAACATGCTAGGTTATAAATGAATGCAATTAGACAAAATCACTTAAGGAAAAATCCTTCAAACCTTGCAAAAACAGGCTCAACCCTCTTACAGTCGTTTTACTATCAAGAGATGTAGATTTTCAAATTGCAAATCAATCAGACAAATTAAATATTGAAATCCTTCTTAAATCCATCTAAGAAAAATTCTTTGTGTCTATTTGACATGTTGAGAGAGGAAGAAGATAAAATTGAACAAATCTTATAAGTTAAAATTTACCAGTTTGCACTGTAAAATCCTGCAGATCGTTTTCTTGAAATTGACTCCTTAAACTTTATCAAAACCACAATTTAATGATTCCTGTGCAAAGAGAATGTCGAGAGATTTCAAGAAATTCCTTGTTTTCCCAAAACTGAGCTCTCTATCAAAATTTATGGCCTTCTGAAGTTTTCTTCATTTGGCGTAAAAAAATATATAATTCTAACTCTAAAATTTTTTCGGAAAAATTTCCTTGGCGGACCCGTGGGCCCAAATTTTCCCCTTAGCGCTTTTGGTCAAAAACATTGAAGGAATGAATTTCCATGTCACTCCACTAACCCACAGCCTTTCTTTTTGGTCAAAAATCGCCTAAGTCCGAAAGAAAAATTTTGGAAAAATTTCCCCCGCAGACCCTGCCGCCCGCTTTTGCCCTTTGGTTGTCTTTCATGGGTTCGCAACATTAAACTTAGCCTTTAAAAAATTTTGGAATTTTTTTCCTAATTTTCCCCGCTGCCCCGCCATCCCACAGTGCCAATAAAAGGCTGCCACATGGCACCACGAGGCGTTGGCGAAGGAGCGGATCCCTTTTTAACTTAGCGCTTCAGAAATGTTTTGGGAAATTTTTCTAAGATTCCTCCGCCTCCCCACCGGCTCGCAGCCAATCATCGGTGGAGCGGACCATTTTGATCCCTAGCACTTTTCGGCCAAAAAGACAAAATGTCTTAAATCACTCCAATGGCTCAATTTTCTGCCGGGTGTTGTAAAGCCAACATGTGTCCTCTTTGGGCTTGCAGGCATGCATAGACAAATCACTCTTTTCTCCCAAAAGGGGAAAAAGCACTAAAGTTCTCCCCGCTCTGTCGGCCCATGCATGGGAAAAATTTACTTCCCCGACCCACCGGTCCGTATTCCTCCTCCAGGTGAAATTTCTCTCCAAATTCCATAGACCCGCGCATGGGAAAATTTTCTCCTCTAGGCCCGCAGACCCACTCTTGAGAAAAATTTCCTCCCAAGGTCCATCAGCCCATAACTTGAGAAATATGGGGAGTTAGGAGGACTTCTTTATATCACTGGAAAGGTGAAACAATTTCATATCCAAAGGAAATGATTTAGCGAAATTTTGAATGTGTTAATTTTGAGGAAAATCAAGTTGAATATTTAAATCCTGTTAGAGAGTGGGTATGGTAAGGAATTACATTCTGAACCTAATTGAACTTTCTAACCCTAAATTTTGGACCTTGTGACCTCTAATAATTGTTAATAAAATAAAATTATATTCTAGTTGATTATAATTGATCTGGAACGTGTTAGTGACAATTGTTGTCTTGTAACCTGGTTATAGAGTCTTTTAAACAAAAAATAAACTATTCCATAATTTTCCTAACTAATCCTAGGTTGTTCTTGTGTCTGAAGTGGGTTTTTTTTATGGGAATCACATATATACTTGTAAACATATTAGGGAGATCATCCATCTTTCCTCCTGGACCCCATTGATTTCTTGGATAACCTTGCATAATATTAAACCTTGAGAGATATCATGAGTTTAATTTCATTTCTAAATAATTAGTACACACACCAATTTAAAGTCAACCTCACTCTAGATTCTAGATTCTCTTCTTCATACTCCTTGGATTTTAGATATCAAAAACTATACTTTAGACTTATTGAACTATAATTATTGTCTTTCCCACTATCTTCACAATTTCTCCTTAATGTTATCCTTTGTAACATATGACTATATAATGAAATCTCTACTTACTTTCAACAATTTATTTTACTCCTATTTTCCAACCTCTTGATTACAACACCACAATTTCTATAGATGGTTGTCTTAATCTTCTTCTTAATACTAGCAAGATTTCAAATTATCGTAAATCACTTCAACAATCCCATGTAATCAGATCTCTATTTGGATATAGGGACATATATCCTATAAGAGGATCACGATCATCTTTGATGGGCCTTTGTGGATATTGTTCTATATATTTCCTAAATAATTGTTTTTCTTTTTCTTGGAAATACCACGGTTTCTATGATGGTTTTTCTGAGTTAACTGTAATATTCTTCATAAATCTACCTCTAACTACTTCTAGTTGTCTCTCTTTGGATTATATCTCTAATTCCTTGGTTTCCTTCCCATTTTCATAATCATTACCCTCACCTTGCTACAAGAACCCTTGTTCATTTTGAATTCCTTCTTCAGAAATCTCTTTGGTCTCTTCAAGATACTCCTTTCCTCCCTTATCCCTAGTCACAGTTGGCTTCATATTTCCTTGAGAATACCTATAACATCCCCATCTATTGTGTTATCTACCTTCTCTTTCCAATGTCCTTCATCTTCCTTTTATTGGATTACATCACCTTGGAACCTACCCAACTACTCCATATTTCATGGAATTGGCACCATGGCCTATTCCATAAATAACATCTTAACTAAGAATGACAGTTGTTTAAAACAATCCCCTTAATCCAACTAGAAAATTGGATAGAAATTTCAGTTACATACCTGTCAATAGAGGTTTTCATCCAATAGTCGACAACATGGGTCCATGGAACATCATCTAGTTTGTGCAACACTTCAATTGTTTCCTCTTTCTATCTATATTCTTATCTGATCTCGTGTTTAAAGCAATAGAATTCCAAGCAAGATAACCATATAGCTAGTTTTTCATGGATTTCGCACCACAAATTATCATGAATGTCATCATAATGGATCTTTTCAACACAAATCTCCATCGAATTCTCTTCATATTCTTCATATTGTTTCATCTTCCCCTACAACCATCATTCCACATCTCTTTTCCCTAATAGCCATCTCAACATTTTTAGGTCTCGGCAATGGAACCATTATTAATAGAGGTCCCTAGATAATGACTTTCAAAAATGTAACATATGGTAGCCTAGGCTAATCTATATTTGTCTCAAAAGTAGGATAAATTCTACATGCGCATAATATCTCAAATTCACATGAATTGATGAGAAATAAAAGAGAACAAGAAAACCTACATCTATTGGAACTACTTAGAGTTGAATTTGAATATAAAATGGAACAAACCCTAAGATAAATTCTTATTGGGATCCAAAATTAACCCTCTACACAATGCACATAGAGTTTTATACAAAACAACATGATTGTTGAGTTATAAGTCCTTTCAACTATACCTCAAGAGGCTTATCGTATTCTTTATCTATCCTGCAGGAATGAGTCTTGGGGATGAGCTTGTTGTATGTTTCATTTTTGTTTTTGTATCACTATTTGTTTAGCTGTGTTGTTGTTGATCCTTTTGGCCGCTGGTGGAGGCAGCTCCTCTTGAGCCTCATGGTTATACATGTTGTTACGGGGTAGGGTCCCGTCAACCCATGAATTCTACCATTAATTAAAAAATAAAAATTAACTAGGGCTTATGTAGTAAATAAGATTTTATTTTGGGTTAGATCTTTTATTTAGTATTTCCATGGAATAAAAGGGTGACATTCTTTCAGTGAATTACCTCATATGAATTTGTTATGGTTTCCAATAATCTGTCGGAGGCTCCAGTGAGCTGTTTTAGTACAAACTTTTGTAAGGCCAGATGATCAACATCCCCAGCTCCAACCTGTATGTGGCACAGTTTGCAATGTCTACGATAATAATTACACATTATTTTGCACAGAGTAGCCTTACCCATTCCCCTTTCTCCATAAACAGCCAAGATACGTGTGTCTAATGCTAGCCTTGTTTTTTCGAAGGGCAGATGATTGATTCTCTCTATCATCTCCTGCCAGTCCATTTCAAAATCCTATTAATACCATTCTCCTATGATCCTTCACAATCAGTGAGATTACTGGTTAGATATTTTTGGCATTATCAACTGTTTTTAATTACAATAATGAAAATGGGTACCTGACTGATTCTTTCGGCTCCCTGCACACTTGACAGATCAGCAGTGATGAAAGGAGAAACCATTTTACAGATAATTTCAACAATCCCGTTGATATATTCTTGTTCTCTCATTCCCGGCCGAAAAACTATGCCATTAGTGGACTTGAGCTTCCTCAAACCGTCTGTCCATCGCTTGAGATCTATTCGGGTATCTGTTCCAGCCCACTGTTGCCATTTTTTCAGCCACCGTATTTTATTCTCCGCATTTTTTACCTCTTCAGTAGAAATCTTGAAGAATAAGGGCAGCAATTTCAGATGAGGATTCATTCCGGACTCTCTGGCTTGCAGACAGATTTGGAGCTCAAGCATTGGCCAGATTGACCTCATGAAAAATTCCTCGGACAAGACCAAAACAAACACTTCGGAGCGTGTTATTGCATTGAAAATGTTCTCAGGGAAGGGCTCAGCAAATGGAAGACTTTCAATGTCTATAAAAGGAAATCTATGTTGGGCTTTCAGTTCCGCCCACAGCCGGTGCGCAAAATCTTTGTCAGCTCCAGAGTGGCACAAGAAAATATTGGTCCCTACAAACATGCGTAACTTCTTGTGGTTGATTCCTGACGAACGATTAGCTCTGAAAGCTGTCATTTTTTCAGGCTGCTGGTTGTATAGCGGAAGAAATGCAGTGTTCACAAGAGTACATGGCCTAGAATAAATTGGCATTTTGCTTACATAAACTGGAGGCGCAAAAGAGGCGTGGAGGATTTTATGTAATGTAACTATATGTTATATAGATTGAAGTTAGGCAGTCATGGTGTGCAGACCTGCTGTATTTTATTCTCAAAAGTTATTCTCTAGTGTGTGTGGGTGGCGGCATATGTGCAGACCTGCTTTATTTTATTCGTCTTTGCCGTTTTTTTCGTGTGAAGACTGCCAAACTTCAATCTATATGTTATATGTAATAATGCCCTGCACTTTATTCTTAAAACTTGGCATATGTGATGATGCAAAAGCGATGGTCGTTTACGTAGAACGGATCACCTTTCAAAGGATGGTTGTCATTTGTTATAAACGATTAATAGTTTTTCCTAGTGGTTAATAAGTGTTTGCGATAAATTTTAAATTTTAAATTGAGGTGTTTCTTAACTTTTGTATTTGGAACACATGTGCGTTTCGCTTTCATCAATGTTGTTCTACCAAATGTATATTAGAGTGGACACGTGACCGGATCACTCATTTAATAAATAAAAAAATTTACTTACAATCAAGATACTAAATTTACAACTTGGGAATACATATCACTTACATTATTTTTATTAAAATAGATGAAGTGTTCTTATTTATGAAAACCATTATATACATTTGTAGTGGAAAGAAAGTTGAGTTTGTCCTTTATTTCTAAATTATTTTACTATTTTAATATAAACAACTATAACTTTTTAAAAATATATACAATTCAATTACTTCATTTTTTTCAACTTTGTCATTATATGTGAGTTTATTACAACATGTTTATAGCATTTGCAAGCCAACTGCCATTACATCAGTGAAAGTCCTTAACATACAAAATAGTTTTGCTTCATCAATTCTACTCAAATACATAAAACTTTGGCATTATTATCCTATTTTGAATACTACCTTTTCATATCTTTTCCTTCGACATTTTTTGTTAATACTTGGGCTTCCCTTTACAATGTAATCACCTTACCATTCGTGTACTCCTTTCTTAATATTAATTTGTAGTGCCCACTCCTCTTCGACACTTATTATATTTTGATTTCGATTACTGTTGAATGTAAACATGGATATTATCATATCATTTTGGTTTAGTATGATGTTAGATGATGAAAATATTCTGACTATTGATGGGTTATGATTCATAGTATGATTTTTGTGGATTCTTAGAGACATAGAGAGACATTTTATATTGATGATGATGATGTGTTGTTAGCATATATATTTATTGAAAATCAGAATTCTTTTCATATTGACTATGATTTAGCATTTGAACTAAGCTCGTGATCTCACTGATATCAATGAAATGGTAGAATTGAGATGTTATTGAAATTATAAATGAATGACATCATTGTTTAGTTTAGATGATGATTTCGTTATATGAGGATGTTTATTGATGGATGTGTGTATGTTTTACCTCTGATCATTACTAGATCTAGGTTAATTTATCCACATTGTTATCTACAAAAATATAATTTTGTAGAAAATATGTGAATTTTCAACATTAAACAGATAGCTTAGATAAATAAAATGTAGATTTTACACAATTTCATAAAATTCATATTTTATTTTTTAAGTATCCACATTATTGAAATTTTATTGCAGAAAAATCACATTTTCTCATTTTTTGAAAAATATTTCCACAGTTTCATAAAAATCAAATTTAAAATTGTGAAATATCCACATCCTTCAAATTTTATTTTGAATAAATCATGATTTGCTCATATTTTAAATAATAATAGACATTTGAAAATAGAATTATAGATATTGTGTACCACAACATAAATATTAATATCCTCAATTGAATTTTCACACAATTTGTAAGGTTTAAATAGAAATTATATATACACTAAAATTATTATAAAAAACATTTGTTAAAATTCACAAAATTTTAGTTATATTGGTTGTATATTATTTTAAAAATGTAAAATATATATTTAGTAATTTCAAAAAAAAATCTAGTTGTGGACCTAAATTTTATTTTCAATAATAAATATTCGTAAATTTATTTATCTATAATGTTATCCATAAAAAAATTATTGTAGAAATATTGTGAATTGTCAACAAAAAAATATGGATAGTTTTAATAAATATGATATAGATATTCCACAATTTCATAATAAAAAACTTAAATTTGTGGATTTTTGGCATTCAATTTTTATTGTGGATAAGTCACATTTTGGCATTGTGATAGTAATTTTTAAAGTACTTAAAATTATATATTGTTTATAATCTATGACCCAAAACCATTCAAATTATAGAAAATTCACATCAATGTTAGTTTTTAACATTAATGGATTCTATACATCCCCCCATTAATAATTGTGGATTATCCACACTATGCATCCTTATTAAAGGAGATATTATTATAATATAAAGAATCTATGTTATTTTATTTTTTTAATACATATTTTTCATATATAATTATCTATAGAATATTTTGTGGATTAAGAATTAATATGAATTCTTTTGCCACCAATACCATTGTTTTAATTTCATAATGATACTTATCAAGAAATATTTGTAATCGTAATGCCCGTTCAACGTTTAACCTAGTTCTTCTCGCAATGACCCTTTTGTTGAGCGTCGAATGGTTGTGTGTAATTCTGATGTCTTGGCTCCATGGTCGGTCTTTGCTTCGTGTTCACCTTCGAACGTTAACATCTAGTTTATCCCCTTAGTTGTTTAGGCATGTTTTCTTATCGTTTCAATCATTTATATTATAATTAAAAGAAATTATAATTTCACTCCTCCGGCTTGCTAGTTGTGTGCAATGTAACCTTTTTGGTTGGCCTAGGATTAATTGCATTTATTTTATTGCTATCTTGAGAGTGCGTAGGGAGTGCAAGTTTTGATGGGACTGCTATTGTTTTAAATGATCAACTAAATCTTCCAGCTACCACCTATCATTCCCCCTTCCTCACCTTGGCAGTGACATGTCCCTATGCATGAGTTTTAAAAAAAAAAAAAGGAGAGAGAAATAACCTTGCGTGGGTTTTAGCTGGAAGTTGGCAGAAATTCTGGTCGCTCCTTTATTGCTTTCAATGCGTATGGGTAGATGAGTGTTGGGTACATTTTGTGGGGATGTAGGCCCTTGGAAGGAGGGATGCATTCTTTTTTTATTGCCTCTTTGACCTGCTTTAGGATTGGCCGCTTCATTTTTATGGTGGTTCCTTTCAAGCTTGCCCGGGTTTTGTTACTTGTTGATTGCTCAATCCATTTTGGGTGTTGGCTGCGTGCATGATTGTTGTTTGAAGGGAGCAGGTTAGACATTTGTTGGTTCTCTTTTTGGAGATTCTCCTCTTCTTACCCTGCGCGTGTGGATGGATGTCCGCACCTGTTCCAAACTGCCATTTGACCTGGTTGCGTGGGCAGAGAGGCCATCAAAATCTTTTCTGTCAAGGTGTTTTTCTTCATGGTTCCTCCTTGGGCGCAGTAATGGGTTTGATATGGTTGTTTTAGATGAAGCTAAAAGCTAGAGAAGTAGGTGTGTTACCTCCACTTTCTTTGGGTGCTGCAGGTGTGTTCTTGTTGGGATCCACAAAATGACCTGCAATGCAATGTAATTAGCTAGGCGACAGCATGTTGCACTTTAGTAGAAGCCTTTTTGAGCGCTTCCAACAAGCAGGTTGTCCAACTATGTTGTTATCTTTTCAGTATCGAATGCATCCTCAAATTCAGGATTCTCCTTCAAGATATTTTTATCAAAATCGACTATGTGACAAAGAGAGTGTTACTGTGGAGACTGATGAAATTTATTCCAAAGATTCTCTATTGAGACCTTACTTGTTTTATGATGTAACTCATGGAAGAGAATCTCATAGAGGTGGATCTGTTTCATATCAGAATATTCATGAAGCACAAATTGCCTTGCTGCATATTCCCCCCCTTCTTTCCTGTACCCAAACGTGAATCCAATCATTCCTTCCACGCATTCCTTTTTCTTCTACTCTTCCCGTAGATGAAGGTCTGATAACACAAAATATGGACATGGTTTTATGTTGTTTCCTGATACGTTTTGGGGGAAAGGAGATTTTTTTTCTTGTTGGCCGCATGCAATGTAAATATCATCATTTTTTTACCCTGCTTTGTCCCTTCCTTGCCTCTAGCCACGTGAGTTTGGGAGGATGTTGTTGGGGATTTGGAAACCGTTGGAGCTCAACACCCAATGCAGTTAGCAGGGGTTAGACAATGGCATTTTCTCCTTTTCTTTCCTCCTTGCTGTGCTGTCTTAAGGGGAGCCTAGAGTGGTCTTTTTCAAAGCCAAAAGAAGTGGATCAGTGGGACTTGTGGCTTAGGCAGTCCCTGCTTTAGATGTGGTTCTGTGGATGCGTTTAAAACAGGCATGATAAGACTAACCCTCTCTCTTAATGACTTATCCCTTCTAGTATTTGGGTAAATCAATCTTTGCAATTTTGTTCGAATGCTGTAGATGTGGGTTTCTTTTGGAATGTTGATGTGTTTTTGTTTTACTAAGTAAATAGCGTTTGGACTCTGGATATTATATAACATGTATTGACATATATTGACTCTTTCTTGACAGAGATGCCCAGAAAGAGATGGGTTTCAAATGACTTTTATTCATAATTGCATGAGCTGATCTCTCTCCCCTTTACAGTTTATCTTAATTACCTTTTTGACAAGAAGAAATCTCTCTCCAATGATTCTTGCTTATCGACCTTATAAAGTTGGTTTATCTTTTTGCCATGATTATTCCTGTGAACAGTGGTTTATGTAGAAAATATTGTGGTGTGTGAATGAGATTTATAATATTCCTTGTATTGTTTTTAAGTGTAGAACATGGCTTGAAAATGGGAATTTTCTTGGAAGACTATGCTTGTATTTTAATGTGGTTTGATTATGATATAAACCCCTTTAGAATTGGGGGCTTCTATTTGGGGAGAGTCGTACTGGTCTTTCTAGATACCATCTGACTCTTTTGATTACCGTTTACCTTGGGGATTATTGAAAACCCCTCACCAGGCCCTCTGTTATTATTATTACTATGAGCTTATTTTTAGATTGGAACGCTCCTGAAGCATGTGTTAATGGGGTTGTTTTTGTGATCTTTTGGATATGGTAAGCACTCAAGACGTTAGCTTGTGTGGATAATTATATGGCTTAAGTTGAGGCACTACTTGGATTTTCGAATCAGTTGAAGTAATATTGGATACATCAAACTCTCATGAATGTGTACATTCTTCAAGTTTGATTGACATGTGATGGCCCTCAGGCATATGAATTCAGGAAATGCTTGAAATATGAAATTATAAATTTATCCTATACTTTGACTTATAAGCTTGTTGAAATGCTTTTTGGTAGGAAAACAGATGAATAGGGAAGTTATGAGAACTACCCTAAAATGGATTCATACACAGCCTTAAGTAAAGGTGACAACTACCATAATGGGACTGTACATACCTTATATGACAGTAAGGATAGAAGTCGACCTGAAATTATTTAACTTCATTATATAGAACAATAATTAATACCCATAAATTGGGGTATGCAAGTGGAGGTTGAATTATATAACATGATATATTATGTTATCAGGTAACCAGTAAGGATAAATATGTTATTTCAATACTTGGTTAACGAGTGGAATATTTTCTGGTATTTACGATGATTATTATGTTAGCTAAAAATTGATACTTGCATCTCAATTGGGAGTTGAGATAATGTTGATACTTGTATTTATAGTGGCTTGGACCACGCTTACATATCTTAGCTAGTCGAATATATCTTTGACATATTAGCAAAATATGACAATATTGTTGATCGTGACTCATTCCAACGAGTTGGACTCTTATACTAATAGAAACATATAAAGACATGGTAATAAGCAACCAAAAGGATATCTAAGTAATATATGAACTCATGGATTGGCGAAATATTTGTTAACATAAGTATATTCTTAAAATTGTGAGGTAAATATCAAAATTATACTTACATATAATCATTTATTATGTATGAAGATTTGATGCTTGAGTAATATCGATGAATAATATAAGATTGATACTTGTATTTATTATAGAACTTATCGTCATGGTGTTGTTATTTAATTAAAAGATAATATTATTGAATACATATGTGGGAGAAGTAGATTGAAGGTATAAAGTGAGTGATATTATTATTACTGTAATTTAAGTATGATTAATTCCATGGTTAAGGCTATATATCTAGTGACTTGGAATTGTGTCCTTATGTAAGCGATCTAAAGGAAGTGAACATTAATGAGTACGAAATGTATTATCATGAGATGTGCAGTCAAGTTTTGAATGTATGTTAGAAATTATTTGATAGGGAGTATTGCAAACTTTCATTCATTTAAATGCTATATGGCATAAGTTATTAGGTGAGGTTTATATCTTATCATGCTCGGTTCTAAATAACTGACTCTAGTTATTTTTGTGTAGATGGATTATGCGAGTAGATTAAAGAAAAGAGTGTAAAAGTTTCATCAGTTCAATTTATGAAGTTTCTTGTAAAAATGTCCAATGCGTTGTAAATTTTTTAACATTGCTTGCAAAGGAGTTTAGAAGATCTCTTGTCTTGGTATGTTCGGAAAACTACGTGGTGAAGTTTTCTTTCCCTTTTGTTGTTAGACTAGTAACTTACCTTGGTGAGAAATGATATTCAATCATTACATTGGCATAAGTATTGTAAAACCTTGATTTTGATAATAAAGTGCTGAGTTAAAACTTTCTAAGACTTTGTAATGGTGTGTTATAATTAAAATAAAATGGGTTGGTTAATCCTTATAGAAGTTTAATGAAAAGTTATATTCAGATAAATTAATGTAGAGATGACTTACTTGAGAACAGGAGATTCCTGAAGTAATCAAAGGTGAAACTATCCTTGTAAAGTAAAATTTTATAATTTGTTAACCCTAGCTAAGCTAGCAAACATTATCTTTATATGGTGACTTCTTAAACGAGTTTAAGGGAAACCAATGGTTAGTTGTTAGAATATAATAAGATTTATTAAGTAGGAAGAAACAATTTAGAAACCACGAAATTTATCTCTCAGCCTTTTGGAAAGTGAATAGTTCCTTTTGTAAAGCTCTTTCAATGAAGCCTAAGTAAAATCTTTAATATTTCTGGATAAAACCTCAAGCTCCAATTAAATCTTGGTAATAACTAACGATGTCTCAAGGATGAACTCAATTGAACTTCTTCCTTTAACTTTATCCAAAGTGCCTTGTAATTCTCCCTTAAGTTTGTTGAACACGAATCCATATTGTAACAAGGTTTTGAGCCAATTTTAGTAACGTAAGTATGGATAGATGGCCTTGTGGAATTAAATTATCTCCTTTATTAAATAATGGAATTAAACAATTAATTGTCATAAAGGAGAAGAATTTAAGTGAACTACTCTACAGTGTATAAGAAAATAACTCAAGTTGGTAAGATGAATTTGTGTGAATCATATATTGAATCTCTCTGAAAACATAAGTCATGAGTAAAAGGTTGTTTTATCAAAATAAATAAACTTCAATCATTTCTTACTGTGGCTTGCCCTAGCTGTAAGAGTGTCATGTGGTTGGACTTCTATGTTGTTCTGTCAAAAAGAAAAGTGTATTATCCTTTTGGGTGTGAACGTTTCCGTGCTGACCTTGCGGTCATACTCGTAACAAGTGGTTCCCAGAGTTGGTTGTAACCTTGTGATGACATGTTGTGTTGTGTTGTGTGTCAAGAAAGTAAAAAAAAATTATCCTGTCTTTTACTGTGTTGTTCGTGTGTGAATTTTTTTGGGTCGTTACACTTGGTATCAAAGCGTAGGTTCATGCTCTTGAACCTATGGGCTGGATTGGTGTTGTATGATGATGTTACATGATGGTGATGGTGTTACATGATATTGTTTCATAGAGATGATGGTATTGAATGATGATGATTTATATTGGAAGAGTAATGTGGTATAAGCGTGATGTGATTGATGTCGTAATTGTGATATTATGAACGCACATGATGTGTATGTCACTTAGTGCGTGTTTGTCATCATGTTGATGTGCTGGGGATGGGAGTATTCTCTCTCCTTCTTGTGGATTCTATGAAGAGTTCACGTGTGAATTACTACTTGTGATGTGTGACAAGAATTATAATGTGGATGACGTAGTGTTGGAGCATTGTGGCATATTGTGATATGTGGGTGTGTCAATATGTTGTATGACTGGATTGATGTAAAGTGAATTGAGTTGTATCATGATGTTTTACCATGTTTTGAAGAAATGTGTGTATCACCTTGTATGTAGCAAAGGAATGTTATGTTGTAATGTTATTATATTCATCGTATGTATGATTTGTGCAAATATGTAATGCTTCATGTTGTGATTTAGGGTCATATGGTGAGTGTATGAACCCTATCATATGGTGATTGCACTTTGGGTGCAGAATGTGGTAAAGTGATGTGTTACACCCGGTGAATGTATGATTGTGATCTTCCTTGTATATGCATCACCATTATGTTAGTGATGTAGTTACATGTTATGTTGTGAACCTTATGCTAACCGACCCTGAGGGAAATCGGTAGAAGTGTATGTTGAGAGTGAGGAATGGTGTACCATGGGTCAATAACTCGAGCCAAAATTTGGTTTAGTAGATAACAACATGTGATTCTTTCCTCTCTCCCTATGTGGTTGTATGTATGCAACCTAAGTGCAACTATGACTATGTTTACCCTTGTCGAAGTGGTGGCAGGATGATTCAGATAGAGGTGATGACAGCTTGTATTATTGATATGTATTTTATGAGCTGAGGCTCAATGTTTCGAGTGCTAGAAACTCATTGAGTACCCCTTGGAGGCCAAATAAGGCCACACAGTTATCGTAATGTGACATTATTATAAGTTGATTTTATTCGTAAATGGATCTTTTGACTTTATTTTGTAAGGACCAGCAGCTTTTCTTGATTGCCATGCTTTACAATTTTGGCATTTCCTGGGTTTTGGCACTAACATGTGGATTTTGACACTAACTATGGCTATTTGGCCATTTATTTTCTTGGTTTTGGATCTTCTTTTAAATTTTAAGATTTTACCGCCTTGCCCAAGGCTTGTACTTTGCCACTTGGCACTTAGATTGGATTGTTGTGCTGGTTCTATTGTCGTGATGTGTGGAATAGGGTCATGGGATGCACCATGGAATGGTTGGGCCTATGGACCCGCTTCGTTGTATGGGGGTACACCCCAAGGAGTTACAGATAACTAGCGGGTTTTTGAACCACACGTTATTATGTCACTTGGGTTAGGAGTGTTTGAACTCTATGTGTCTTGGGCCATAGGGACAATCGGCCTCCTTGAGGGAGGCATAAGAGTTTGAGGGAGGCATAAGAGACTTGAGGGAGGCATAAGAGTTTGAGGGAGGCATATGATATTTTTGTGTATGGTTGATGTTCTGGGATATATGTTGAGTTATTGTGATGTTTGGTAGTGGTCTTTTGATGTATGAGTTACTCATGTCAAATGTCTATGTGTTGTGATGTTGTGGATATGACATTGATTCCCTTGTGGACACTATGTACCTGTAGCATTTGTTTGGTGTTATGTGAATTTTCATCGATGCAAATTGAGGAAATGTCTGGTGGATTGTAGTACTCTTTTGTTCGAGTATTTAATATGTCAGTCATAGATGTGTGACGAGTACTATGTTATGTGGACTGTGCCTATTCCATTCCGTATTTGAGTAACCTTTTGTGGTGTAATACAATCATGAAGTATATACTTGTGTGCTTGTGAATCTGTAGTGTCTTTTTGAACCTGATAGGGTGTTACGTTAGCTTGATTCATGTTGGGCACCCACAATAAGGAATAAACCAAAACTCTTCAATGATGAAATTTTAAAATAAATTAAACTAAGAATAATGCTAATGGAAAGGAACTAATGAAATAATAAATAAGAGGGAACTGCCAATCTTCACAGAACCTTGAAAGTTAAAATTTCTACCTAATGTTCCTAAGGATACCCCGTGGTCGTTCTTTAATCAACTAAAATTTTAAACCATAGGGTGTACTTTCTCCTTTACCTGTTCTTGGTTGCGAACCATTTCTTTTCCGCTGTGTTATGTCGCATTGAAGACGATGATTTTCTTAAGGGGAGGAGAATGTAATGCCTCATTCGGTGTTTACCCTAGTTCTTGTCGCAATGACCCTCTTGTGGAGCGTCGAATGGCTGTGTGTAATTCTGATGTCTTGGCTCCATGGTCGGTCTTTGCTTCGTGTTCACCTTCGAACGTTAACATCTAGTTTATCCCCTTGGTTGTTTAGGCATGTTTTCTTGTCGTTTCAATCATTTATATTATAATTAAAAGAAATTATAATTTCTCTCCTCCGGCTTGCTAGTTGTGTGCAATGTAACCTTTTTGGTTGGCCTAGGATTAATTGCATTTATTTTATTGCTATCTTGAGAGTGCGTAGGGAGTGCAAGTTTTGATGGGACTGCTACTGTTTTAAATGCTCAACTAAATCTTCCAGCTACCACCTATCATTCCCCCTTCCTCACCTTGGCAGTGACATGTCCCTATGCGTGAGTTTAAAAAAAAAAAAGGAGAGAGAAATAACCTTGCGTGGGTTTTAGGCCGGAAGTTGGCGAGTTCAGGTCGCTCCTTTATTGCTTTCAATGCGTATGGGTAGATGAGTGTTGGGTATGTTTTGTGGGGATGTAGGCCCTTGGAAGGAGGGATGCATTCTTATTTTTATTTCCTCTTTGACTTGCTTTAAGACTGGCCGCTTCATTTTTATGGTGGTTCCTTTCAAGCTTTCCCGGGGTTTTGTTACTTGTTGATTGCTCAATCCATTTTGGGTGTTGGCTGCGTGCATTATTGCTGTTTGAAGGGAGCAAGTTAGACATTTGTTGGTTCCCTTTTTGGAGATTCTCCTCTTCTTACCCTGCGTGCGTGGATGGATGTCCGCACCTGTTCCAAACTGCCATTTGACCTGGTTGCGTGGGCAGAGAGGCCATCAAAATCTTTTCTGTCAAGGTGTTTTTCTTCATGGTTCCTCCTTGGGCACAGTAATGGGTTTGATATGGTGGTTTTAGATGAAGCTACAAGCTAGTGAAGTAGGCGTGTTACCTCCACTTTCTTTGGGTGCTGCGAGGTGTGTTCTTGTCGGGGATCCATAAAGAACGACTGCAATAGTAATTAGCCAAAGCGAGCATGTTTCAGTTTAGTAGAAGACTTTTTGAGTGCTTCCAACAAGTAGGTTGTCCAACTATGTTGTTATCTGTTCAGTATCAAATGCATCCTCAAATTCGATTCTCCTTCAAGATATTTTTTTATCAAAATTGACTATGTGACAGTGAGAGTGTTACCAGGAGACCTGATGAAATTTATTGCAAAGATTCTCTATTGAGACCTTACTTGTTTTACGATGTAACTCATGGAAGAGAATCTCATAGAGGTGGATCTGTTTCATATCAGAATATTCATGAAGCACAGATTGCCTTGCTGCGTATTCCTACCCCCCCTCTTTCCTGTACCAAATGTGAATCCAACCATTCCTTCCACGTGTGCCTTTTTCTTCTACTCTTCCCCGTAGATGAGGGTCTGATAACACAAAATATGGACATGGTTTTATGTTGTTTCCTGATACGTTTTGGGGGAAAGGAGCATTGTTTTCTTGTTGGCCACATGCAATGTAAATATCCTCATTTTTTTTACCCCTGCTCTGTCCCTTCCTTGCCTCTGGCCACGTGAGTTTGGGAGGATGTTGTTGGGGATTTTGAAACCATTGGAGCTCAGCACCCAGTGCAGTTAGCAGGGGTTAGACAATGGCATTTTCTCCTTTGCTTTCCTCCTGGCTGTGTCGTCTTAAGGGGAGCCTGGAGTGGTGTTTTTCAAAGCCAAAAGAAGTGGATCAGTGGGACGTGTGGCTTATGCAGTCCCTGCTGGATGTGTTGCTGGTGGATGCGTTTAAAATAGGCATGATAAGACTAACCCTCTCTCTTAATGATTTATCCCTTTTAGTATTTGGGTAAATCAATCTTTACAATTTTGTTCAAATGCTGTAGATGTGGGTTTCTTTTGGAATGTTGATGTGTTTTTGTTTTACTAAGTAAATAGCATTTGGACTCTGGATATTATATAACATGTATTGACATATATTGACTCTTTCTTGAAAGAGATGCCCAGAAAGAGATGGGTTTCAAATGACTTTTAGTCATAATTGCATGAGCTGATCTCTCTCCCCTTTACAGTTTATCTTAATTACCTTTTGACAAGAAGAAATCTCTCTCCAATGATTCTTGCTTATCGACCTTATAAAGTTGGTTTATCTTTTTGCCATGATTATTCCTGTGAACAGTGGTTTCTGTAGAAAATATTGTGGTGTGTGAATGAGATTTAGAATATTCCTTGTATTGTTTTTAATTGTAGAACATGGCTTGAAAGCAGAATTTTCTTGGAAGACTATGTTTGTCTTTTAATGTGGTTTGATTATGATATAAACCCCTTTAGAATTGGGGGCTTCTATTTGGGGAGAGTCATACTAATTTTACTGGTCTTTCTTGATACCATCTGACTCTTTTGATCACCATTTACCTTGGGGATTATTGAAAACCCCTCACCAGGCCCTCTGCTTTTATTATTACTATGAGTTTATTTTTAGATTGGAACGCTCCTGAAGCATGTGTTAATAAGGTTGTTTTTGTGATATTTTGGATACGGTAAGCACTCAAGACGTTTATCTTGTGTGGATAATTATATGGCTTAAGTTGAGGCACTAGTTGGATTTTCGAATCAGTTGAAGTAATATTGGATACATCAAACTCTCATGAATGTGTACATTCTTCAAGTTTGATTGACATGTGATGGCCCTCAGGCATATGAATTCAGACAATGCTTGAAATATGAAATTATAAATTTATCCTATACTTTGACTTATAAGCTTGTTGAAATGCTTTTGGTAGGAAAACAGATGAATAGGGAAGTTATGAGAACTACCCTAAAATGGATTCATACACAGCCTTAAGTAAAGGTGACAACTACCATAATGGGACTGTACATACCATATATGATAGTAAGGATAGAAGTCGACCTGAAATTATTTTAACTTCATTATATAGAACAATAATTAATACCCATAAATTGGGGTATGCAAGTGGAGGTTGAATTATATAACATGATATATTATGTTATCAGGTAACCAGTAAGGATAAATATGTTATTTCAATACTTGGTTAACGAGTGGAATATTTTCTGGTATTTACAATGATTATTATGTTAGCTAAAAATTGATACTTGCATCTCAATTGGGAGTTGAGATAATATTGGTACTTGTATTTATAGTGGCTTGGACCACGCTTACATATCTTAGCTAGTCGAATATATCTTTGACATATTAGCAAAATATGACAATACTGTTGATCGTGACTCATTCCAACGAGTTGGACTCTTATACTAATAGAAACATATAAAGACATGGTAATAAGCAACCAAAAGGATATCTAAGTAATATATGAACTCATGGATTGGTGAAATATTTGTTAACATAAGTATATTCTTAAAATTGTGAGGTAAATATCAAAATTATACTTACATATAATCATTGATTATCTATGAAGGTTTGATGCTTGAGTAATATCGATGAATAATATAAGATTGATACTTGTATTTATTATAGAACTTAACGTCGTTGGTGCTGTTATTTAATTAAAAGATAATATTATTGGATACATATGTGGGAGAAGTAGATTGAAGGTATAAAGTGAGCGATATTATTATTACTGTAATTTAAGTATGATTAATTGCATGGTTAAGGTTGTATATCTAGTCACTTGGAATTGTGTTCTTATGTAAGCAGATCTAAAGGAAGTGAACATTAATGAGTATGAAATGTATTATCATGAGATGTGCAGTTAAGTTTTGAATGTATGTTAGAAATTATTTGATAGGGAGTATTGCAAACTTTCATTTATTTAAATGCTAGATGGCATAAGTTATTAGGTGAGGTTTATATCTTATCATGCTCAGTTCTAGTGAACTGACTCTAGTTAATATTTGTGCAGATGGATTATGCGAGTAGATTAAAGAAAAGAGTGTAAAAGTTTCATCAGTTCAATTTATGAGGTTCCTTTAAAAATGTTCAATGTGTTGTAAATTTTGTAACATTTCTTGCAAAGGAGTTTAGAAGATCTCTTGTCTTGGTATGTTCGGAAAACTACGTGGTGAAGTTTTCTTTCCCTTTCGTTGTTAGACTAGTAACTTACCTTGGTGAGAAATGATATTCAATCATTACATTGGCATAAGTATTGTAAAACCTTGATCTTGAGAATAAAGTGCTGAGTTAAAACTTTCTAAGACTTTGTAATGGTGTGTTATAAGTAAAATAAAATGGGTTGGTTAATCCTTATAGAAGTTTAACAAAAAGTTATATTCAGATAAATTAATGTAGAGATGACTTACTTGAGAACAGGAGATTCCTGAAGTAATCAAAGGTGAAACTATCCTTGTAAAGTAAAATTTTATAATTTGTTAACCCTAGCTAAGCTAGCAAACATTATCTTTATATGGTGACTTCTTAAACGAGTTTAAGGAAACCAATGGTTAGTTTTAGAATATAATAAGATTTATTAAGTAGGAAGAAACAATTTAGAAACCACGAAATTTATCTCTCAGCCTTTTTTTGGAAAGTAAATAGTTCCTTTTGTAAGCTCTTTCAATGAAGCCTAAGTAAAATCTTTAATATTTTTGGATAAAACCTCAAGCTCCAATTAAATCTTGGTAATAACTAACGATGTCTCAAGGATGAACTCAATTGACCTTCTTCCTTTAACTTTATCCAAGGTGCCTTGTAATTCTCTCTTAAGTTTGTTGAACATGAATCCATGTTGTAACAAGGTTTTGAGCGAATTTTAGTAACGTAAGTATGGATAGATGGCCTTGTGGAATTAAATTATCTCCTTTATTAAATAATGGAATTAAACAATTAATTGTCATAAA
Source organism: Taxus wallichiana var. yunnanensis (assembly GCA_018340775.1). Lineage (NCBI taxonomy): Eukaryota > Viridiplantae > Streptophyta > Pinopsida > Cupressales > Taxaceae > Taxus > Taxus wallichiana. The sequence goes on from CM031241.1 coordinate 195,394,214, forward strand.
GGAGAAGACTTTAAGTGAACTACTCTACAGTGTATAAGAAAATAACTCAGTTGGTAAGATGAATTTGTGCGAATCATATATTGAATCTCTCTGAAAACATAAGTCATGAGTAAAAGGGTGTTTTATCAAAATAAATAAACTTCAATCATTTCTTACTATGGCTTGCCCTAGCTGTGAGAGTGTCATGTGGTTGGAATTCTATGTTGTTCTGTCAAAAAGAAAAGTGTATTATCATTTTGGGTGTGAATGTTTCCGTGCTGACCTTGCGGTCATACTCGTAACAAGTGGTTCCCAGAGTTGGTTGTAACCTTGTGATGACATGTTGTGTTGTGTTGTGTGTCAAGCAAGTCAAAAAAAAAAATATCCTGTCTTTTACTGTGTTGTTCATGTGTGAATTTTTTTTGGGTCTTTATAGTAACTAAAAAGGATATAATATAAATCAACCTCACATTATGGACCATTGATAATAAAAATTCTAACGGTTGAGATATTGATCCGTGCACTTGATCCATGCCCATAAAAAGTGAAAATTTAAATTTCCACCATTTAAGGCATTGATCCATGTGGAAGGCGTGAAAACCTAAAATGTCTCAAATAAAAACTAATAGGAAGGAGTTATTTACTATGAAAATTTTTATGCATGAAAGATAGCGGCAAATGAATCAAAAGGTAATTCAAGTTTTTCCTTTTAATCTTTGCTTCCATTTTTATTATGATCTGAATCAAATTTTCAAAGATCTGTGGCTAGATAGAGTATTTGAAAATACTTATTTTCTGCATCTAAATATATTTTGCAGATTCAAATTCTTACTCGAGATCTACAGATTGACCCTCCATAGCCATATCTTCCTCTAAATATTCAATCAAATTTACTGATTTTTTAAACTATTTTTATACAATATTTCCATTGAATACAGGGTTTCCATTGATTAGAAAACTAAAGTAAGTATGAGTATGATGTAAAGCTGGAGACTGGTTCAATTATGTATAGATCTTATGTATTAAATTTTATGGGTTGAGTGAAGGTTTGATGTGAAAATTTCAATTTTGGTCTTGCACTATTGAAATTGATTGATAAATCCACCCGATTAGCAAATTTCATGGAAAACTAATTTCTTCCTTCAACGGATGATAATAGATCTAAACAGTGATAAATATATGTAAACCTGAGAGATTTTATTTTGAATCATCTCTAATACGTATCACTTTTTTAGGATCTAGGTGTAAAATAATTATTAATCACTAGACAAGGAAAAGGGAATTCAGGGCAATAAATTTAATTTTAAAATTTGTTCTTTAATCAATGATGTAAATAGTTTAAAATAAATTTAGAATGGTAATACCTATAGAAGAATATTTCATAATGAATAAAATTTTCAGAAAAAGGAACAAAAAAAGCAAAAAGATCTCTTGGACTCTAAAAAAGAATGAGCCTGGAGTGTGGAGTGCATGGAGGATGAGATTTCGAGGTGTAGGCAAAACGTGAAAAGTTCAAACAAGAAAAAAACTCCCCAGAATTCAAAATGAATCAATTATAAAAAAGTAATAGATGCATGTATTAAGGAAAAAGACGGGGAAAAAAATCTCTAACAAAACTCACATATCTTTAAAATGATATTATAAAAATCTTTTAAAATATCTTTTTTATATTTACGGCCAATCTTTTTTAAAGATTAAAAAAATATTATTATTCTTTACAGATATTTGTATTTAATGTAGTTTAATGTTTTAAAAATAATTTCTAAAGTTTTTTCTTAATTATAGATTTTTTAATTTTTATAATGTAGAGATTATTTTATCTCTAATTAAAGATAATATTTGCTTCTTGTTATATATTAGTATTTGAAATACAATATTAAATATCTTCTTATGATATTTTTAATTTATATTAATATTAACATACAATATAAAAATAAGGATGCAAAAATATAAATACGTCAAAAAATTAGTATAAAATTTTAAAGAATTGTGTGAAAAGTTTACCAAAAAAATAAAAAAATGTTGAAATAGTCATAATTTCAAAGTTGTGGGTGCACCACATTTTTACAACTTGTGAAATTGTCACATTTTTTTCTAATTGTAGACATGTAACAATATCATTATTGTGAAAAATACCACAATTAAATTTTTGTGATTTTTTCACTTTTGTTTTAAATGTGGATTTTATCACAAGTTTTGTCACATTTAATACTTTCACAAAAAAATTGTGGGTGGAGTCCACAAATTTGGATTCACAATTTTGAATAAGATATCCACAAATAAATTGTAGAAAATTTGTGGATAAAGTACCCATTTTCTTGTAGTGGATGTATTTGATGTGGCCACGAGGTGAAGGAGGTATTGTGTGATTTTCCAGGTAATTGTATCACAACAAACAAAAGGGAGTTAGGAGACCAACCACAATGGAATACTGGATGGATACAACAATGGTCACCATGGTAACTAATGTTATCTTTGTTGTTGTTGTTAGTTTGGGGGGGGGAGTTCCCATGGTAGAGGGGGATTAAGCCTTAGGCAAAGTAGGCAGTTGCCTAAGACGTCAGCACTCAGGGGGCACCTGAATCTAAAAATTCCCTTTTTTCAATTAATTTTAGAACTTAACTTCAAAATAATTTATCTAAATATTTAGTATTGATAAAACCATTTATAGATATTATTGTATAGTAACATTTATTTCATGCATACACATAAAAATGTTTTGTAATATTTTTGCAAGTAAAAGAAAATATCACATATTTATAAGCACATATGATTTTGTTGGTATTGTTACCCATTCTCTGATATAGCTCCAGATTATGTAGGTGTGTAGTTTGTTCTAGAAAAAGGTTAATGTTTTGTTTATAATGTCACTGTTGTATCTAGTAGAGGTGAGTATAATTGAAGGAAAAAAGTATTATTTTTTCTATTCTTAATTTTTTGGGGGAAAATTCTACTATTTTGTTATGGAGGAATTCGTAGGCTTGGTCCAAATATGACTCTTCACAAAACCATAGGAGCTACATAAATGTTTTTGTTTCTTTGCAAAGAAATGGTGCTTTATTTTAGGATAGAGTTACTGTCACCTACTTGATATGGCTAAATCAGACTTGTAAGAAGCCTTGTATAAAATATTGATTTTTTTACATTCTGAGCATCCACTACGATTAATGTTTTCCATCCACAAAATATTTTTCATCCTTATGTGATAATTTATTAATATATTTTTATTATTATTTTAGTATGACCATGATGTAAATTTAAAAATAAAAGAATATAGACATATTTTATTTATTTACTTTATGGAAAAAATATACTAACAAAATATACTAAAAATATACTAGTATGACCATGTCCACTCAAACTATTGCCTAGGGCACTCCCAACCTATAATTCGGCCCTGTCCCCATGGGGTGAATGTCCTCCAAATGTGACCATGGGCCATGTGTGTATTTTTCCCCTTTTCTTTTAATTATTGTGGAGTATGTGATTTATTTTGTGATGTAATTCATTTAATCATTATTGATTAATGTGCCTTAATTAAGTGGATTAATCATGTTTATTAAGTTAATTAGGGATGTGACAAAAGGATCCATTTAATAGAGTAGTTGGTCCTTTGGATCTTGTGATTTAATTTGAGTGTATTTGACTTTGAGTTTTATGCACTCTACCTTGCATGTGAAATTCGGATTTGGGCTTAAGGGCCATTTTTAGAGGCTTGTGGGACAAGTTAAGCTTGTCCCACACCTCTTAATTTCATCTACCAACTATATCTATGGGTTGGGGGTCAAAATATAAACCCCATTATGTGCATCGTAATGGAAAAGGTGGTATTTATTACACTTTTCTTACAAGAGTCTTTAATTGTGTTCTTTATGGGTGTGGGTTTGGGTTTGAGTGTGTAAGAGGGTTGTCATTCCCTCAACCACCAATTTATTATTCCTTGGGGTTGATGTTTGACTTGTGTGATGGTTTGAAGATAAGTGATGTGGCATCCTACATGGAGCCACATCACCCTCCTCTTCTCTTTTTCTATAAATGAAATTTCATTTCTTATTTTTGGGGTTACTTCATTTTATTGGGCACTTGTATTTTGGGAGTTAGAGAGTTTTGGGTTCTTGTTGAAGTATTGGAGTTTTTTGGAGTAGGATTGATCTTGAAGGATCTCGGAGTGTGATTCCTTAATCAATTTCTTACTATGAAAAGATAGGAACTACACCTTTGTTTTATTTTTTTATTTGTGTGTATTATATGCAAGTGAATGGTTTGTGTGGTTGTTGGGATCATGGGTAGAATGCCTAACTATGGTGTAGGAGATGGATATGGAGATTTTATTTTGGAGGGAGGTATAAGAGTTTTATTTCATGTTTTGAAAGGGAGTTGGGTTGGGTGCCCCACCTTTTTAAATAATAAAAATGCTTTCTTTTCTTATATGGTTCATTTTAGGGAGACATAAGAGATTGTAGAGACACATAAGAGAATGGGGGAGGAATAATAGAATTTTGAGGGAGGCATAATAGTTTTTTAGGTGTTTTGAGTTGTGTTTTGGAGGGTTTTAAGGTGGGAACCTAATCCCATTGGGAGGCATAAGTGATCTCCCCATAGTTCCTTACTCCATTGGCTTTGAGTTTTCAAGCCTTGTGTATTTTGAAAGTTGCATTCTTATGATTGTTATCTTTGTGCTTGAATATGTGTTAAATGGTTGTGAAAATGTATCCATTCTTATGATTGTTATCTTTGTGCTTGAATATTGTGATGTGGAAGCATTGTGTTAGTTGCCATGGGTTGTATCCATTTCTTATTGCACTTTGGTTGGGGCTCGGGGCCAATGAGAAGGATAACTTCTTCTCCTCATTGGATTATTGGTTGGGCGAAGGGCATTACCTATCCCCACTTATTTGTTGTTGTGCTTGAAGTGAAGAAAATGGTGGAGCTCTTGTGGAATATTTGGGACTTAGAGCAGTTGTAGAAGTCAAAAAGGAAATATTTTACCGTAAAAACTTTCCATATAGTTCCCACCTAAGGTGGAAGGCTAGTATCCTTGTATTTTAAGGAAAAAATTTAATGTATATTTTATTTATCAAGTTGTAATGTATTTTGGAAAGAAAACTATTTTTATTGTAAGAAAATGAGCTATGCTCATGAAAGAAAAAAATAAGAAAGTTCATTGTTACATGTATGAGTTTTCAACTCTGATGAAAGCAAGTCGAGATGTGTGGGAATGATATTCGTTGCATGGCTTGTTTTGTAGAAGAGCTTGAAAATTCATATGTACCTCAAAGGTATGAAAAAAGGAACGAACCATCCATATGTTGCTATAGACAATCAAATCTAAGATAATTTTGTAAGATCTCAAAAGACATATTCTACACATTGGAAGGAAATGTAAACCCCTGGAATGATCAAATCATTAAATGTGATCCATTGGAGTTGTTGAAAATCCTTTAGTGGACATAAAATGGCTCCTAGAGTTTCTCAAGCATGAATTATGACTCAAATATGCACCCAATCATTCTGAAAACTATCACAGAAAATCTCTCTTCAAGAGATTTTTGGTGAGACCAATAATGCAATATTTTGGAGCTTCCTCATGAAATTTATGGCCAAATGTGTTTCCAAAGTGTTTTTATGCAAGTGGGTGATGTGTGGCAAACGTTTTGGAGTCCCCTGAAATGTTGGTGGACCTGTGTGGAACACCTCTTTCACCGCGTCATTCTTCGACATGCATGGTATCCTTACCTTCATCTTTTATAATTTTCACAATTTGGTTCTTCATTTGCAATCTAACAAAAATAGTAAACAAGTGGATAATTATATATTAGGATATAGAACAAACTAGATAGTTTAAAATAACAAAACTCCACCTTGTGATTTATGGTACCAAATTATAATTTGGCTATCAACCATGTCATGACCTCAACCTTCTACATCGTTAGACCCAGGGTATAAAAATTAGGTGCTCATGTCCATTGGTATCGGTAAGAACTATAAGAGTCGTCAACTAAAAAAAAATTATACGTCTACCTTGAAAAGTTAGAAAATGCATTTTTAGAAACTCACAAAACAACATTTTGAGCCCTTAAGAGAGATATCAAGCCTCATATGTATTCCTTGTTATGAGGAGAGTCACATCAAGCTCTAGATTGACCCCAATCGACCATTTTTATACTATCTTCGCTCCTCCTCTAGAAGCCATGTTACTCAGTTTTGCACTTTTACGAAGTTATTGAAATTAAAAAGTCAGGTTTCATATCGGGTCGCCTTTTGGACCTTGAAATACGAAATGCTTGTCCACCTTCGCAAACCTCTAGAATTTATTCTAGAAAATTGTTTGGAACTTTCAGTTCCAGAAAAATAACATTCCTGGTTAGTTTCGCAATGAGGTTTTGTAGGCCTCCGGTCATAGTTTTGACTAGGTCAAACTGGACGAATTACCACCGATGGCTCTAGAAAACCCATCGTCATTTGAAACCCATTTTTCTATTCTCAGTTCTGTCGTATCTGACGAATTCCCCATATATATGGGAAATTGTAGGAAATTTATCATTGTGACTTCATTCTTTGAACGCTCATTTGGAATATGGTTTTCTGAGCCCTTAAGATAACTTTTGATCATTTGCAACTAGGCCAAGTATGACCGATGGCCTCGGAAAAATGGTCACCTATCGTAAATCATTCACTAGTTCTAAATTCTGATAGTTCCTGTGAATTCTTGGTGTATAAAAGGATACGTATAAATTTACCCATGGTGTGTTGCTCAATGGAAGACAACTTTTGAAAGTGTTTTCTTAGCCTCCGAGCCTAAATTGAACATTTTTGCAACTAGCAGGAGAACGAGAAAAAAAAGTTGTAGGACCCTAGTCAAGTCACCAAACCACCGTGGAAACTTGTTGACACTTGTAAATAACTGTTTTGAACTCTACCTTATGGCTTGTTGGTGCGAATTTAAATTCTGGGAAAATAGTGTTTCTCTCGCTTTCCTTTCTCTTTCTCTCTCCTTGGTTACAAAATGAAGTGAAATGAAACTAAATTAGTATATGTCTCTAACACTCTCCTTTCGAATAAAAATTATTCTCATTATGTAAATGAAAAACTTAAAATGTTAATTATGCTAGATCTAGGTGGATGCCATGCCGGTGATCCATTTTACAAAAAAATTAATATTTGAAATTGTTAATATGTATGAGATGCTAGGTTTAGGGATGCCTTGGGAAATGTGCATTTAATCATAGGTACAATTTTGACTCATATTTATGTAAAGTAAAATTTTTAGATATATATGTTAAATAAATTTGAATTTAATATATTGTAGCACATTTCCAGTGTGCAATAGAGGATTACATAATTGGTGTGTTGTGTTCCTTACCTTGAAAATCTAATAAAGGGATCTAACCAAAACAATCATCCCTAGTATAAGATTTTTGCATAAATCTTCTTCTTGTGGATCCTTCTTAGCATAGAAGAAATTGAAATCATAGAATGAACTTAATCTTTTTCACTCGATGGAGCCTTTTAGTTTAAGTAAATGAGAGCCCAATTTGAATTTGTTGTCATAGCCGGTATGTAGAGCGATATCGTGGTGAACTCAAAGGTTAGGAACATAATGGAAAAACTTTATCTAGTGTAAGTAGAGCTTATAATTATTTAGTATGCTAGTGGACTACCAGGTATTACGAAGTTAGATATAGAAATTAACTTCTTTCATGAATGAATTCCATGTGGGATCCAGATGACTCAAATGGAGCTAGTGAAGTAGTTGTTTTATGACTTAAACTCTTGTTAAATATATCATTAGTTCCTCAATGCTAAATTTGATACCTTGGCTAGTGTCATTATAACGCCTTGGTCCTTTTCAAAGGCTTTATAGGGTAAATATGTTTTTACACCTTAATCTGATCTATAATATGGCGTAGATCCCTTAGTGCAAACTAGAATTAAACTAAACCTTAGTTTATTGGGAGGTTATCTTGTGGGTAGAAAATTATAAGTAACTCTATGCAAATGAAATTGATTTGAAAGTTGTTGAATTAAGAGAAACCAGGAAACTGAAAAAATTGATTCCGTAATCCCTAGTTATGTTTTTTATGACATTAAGAATAAAATAAATTTCATATGCGGTATCGTGAAATTAGGAAAAATGAGATCTCACTTTGAAAACAAATCACTTGTGGTTCATGTGTGGCTCCAATGCTTCTAATCATGTACTTCTTTAAGATGTTAGACAAGTACTTTCGTAACTCTTTTTGTTATAAAGTGATGCCAGTAATGAGACCATAGTGCAATGTAATAGTAAAGCATATAAGAGAAAAAAATAGAGAGATTTAAAGTAAGGAATAATGTCACTCTTGGAGTCCTTGTAACTCAATTAGACATTTTCAAGTGTTAAAAATAATATGAATTGCCCTTGGTGAGATCAAACTTTGAGAAAAAAAGATATACATAAATCTAAATAAAATTTATTGATGTGGAAATGTTGAATGGATTCAACAAGTTATTGAACTATATTAACTATGATATGGAAATAAAGATACCGTGATCAAAGAATTTTTATGGGAACATGTATCTTGAATCTAAATCTCCCTTAGGTCCTAAGATTTCTTTCTCGGCATCACGTCAAATTCACTTATGTAGTAAGGGTAAAATTATAACATTGAATAAATGTTTGAGAAGCATAATATGAACATAAGAATGAGAGAATTAATAACTTTGTATGTAATTTGAAATATGACTAATAATTATCTAAGTTATGGAGATTTTCATAAGGGATAAAGAGCCAATGTAAATGGTCGAATTGTAACTTGAATGTGAAATGAATTTAAGAAAATGTAGGTGGAAAAAGGAGAAAAGTGTCATTACATAATAATATTTTTTTGTGGAACGTTAATCGTAACTAATATGTAATCATGGTAATGATGTGTTGTGGATTTGCAAATCCTTGGGTCCATTTTTTTGTTGGGTCATTGTTGGCCTTCATTCATTGGGAAAAGTGTGGCATCGACATGTAGATGATGTTGTCACATGTCTATGTTAGTCGATGACTTATGTAAGTATCGCACGTGTTGTTGAGTTTCTCTACTTGGAGCCCTTATGGTGTTGTGTAGTGAGAAATGTAAGTAAAAAAATATAGTCTGATATTGTTGTATTTGTGTGTGTAAAATGTGGGTGTCACAATAGTAGTGAATGACTAGTATTTCAATGTCAAGATTACATAGTAAAGTGCAATGTCATGCTACAAGGGAAATGGTGAATATTCTTGTAAAGGTAGCAATTTTTTAATAAAAATAGTGTGTGTTGAGGGGATCACTTGGTAAAAAGACAATATGGGTTTGGTTACCTATATCTGTTAAGGAATGAGTTCATGTTATCACTTACGAGGTAGTCAATAAGGGGGATATTGTTCAGGTTTTCACATACCTTACGTAGATCAGGTTTGGTTGCTAGGTAAAATCAACTAGTGTGTAAAATTAGTGTACTAATATTATCTTGTAACTCCAGTCATTGTGGATAAATAATTTTTTTCTATAAAGTATCATTTATATACTTTCACTTTCTAGCTAAGATAAGTTAATTATATGGCATGCCTTTATTAAAACAAGAATTTGTTTTCTCATTAGAAATATTGTTGAATGACCATAGGGGTGTGGAGGATAAAGTAACAAAAGTTTAAAAAACTGAGGGTGTAATAGCAAAGGGAATAGAAAAAACTAATTATTGAGTGAAAGTTTGGTGTGCAAGTTGGATGTACATAGATTGAGTTTGTTGTAGAACTAGTAAAGGTTATATGTTGGATCGTAGAAGAGTTTTGTGTGTAAGTCTTGTTTTAGAGAATTGAATAATGTATAATTCATTCGGAATCTAATTTTAATTTAATAAAATTATCAAGGATCTGTCTTGTGGGTTTTAATGTGAATAGGTTTTCGTATGTTAAACATTATGTCAATATTCCTTTACATGTTTTATACCATTTATATATTTCTATATTTATTCTTATTTGATTTAGTTCGTTGCAGGTATGGTTTTTGTCAAACTCCAACAAGTTTTTTAGAGGCCCTTAAAATTTGGTAAGCATATACATTATATGATAATATTGTTAGGAATATTAGTGCTCCATTATATTGTATGGGTAAATATCGTGTCAATGTTTGGAATATATTAGTGTAACAATACACTAATATAAGTTATTAGGTGTCACGTGAGTTGTTTGAACAACTCACCTAATATGGTGGTTTGTTGTACGAGTTAAAATAGGACTCCTACATAGTAAGAGTTCATCCTCCTATATATTTATGTAATGGTTCGAATGATTAATACATAGCAATAATATTGTTTTCTCATGCAAATCTAGTTCGTATTTTTATTTGGTATCAAAATAGGTTTTTACATGTCATGAATTCCTGAGTTTTTTTACAAGGTAGAACAATTTTTGTTCATGATTTCCCGTATCTTGAAAAAAAAATTGTGAACAACTTATTGTAGATCCCTAAGTATTAGACCATTCATTTATAATATTTTGATGTATGTTTTTAGGTAGATTGTGATCGACATTTTACATATGTGGGTCTATTTTATTGTTCTCCTTGATGTAACACATGAATTTTCTGAGCAAGTTCTAATTATACGCGTCACTGTTGAGCTACGTCTGCATCAAATCTTCCTACTCGAAATCTACATTGACAATGACGTCATATATCTTGTAGTGCTCACTTTACTAAAACACTTTTTGTTATTGATTATGATACTGTCGACTATACTTATGGATGTTATTGTAGCTTTTGCTATGGCATGATGTTAGATGTTAGAGATCATGGACTATTGTTGATTTCGATTCATATATGATGGATGTGGATGATTGGAGACATTTTATATTGATGTTGATATACTTATTGACATGGTTATATATATGTGCGTGTTTCGACATGTGATACTTCGTCATTTTGAGTAGACCTAGAAAATTGAACTAATATTATGATCATATTATTATTGATGAAATTATTACTACTTAGATGATGTTTTGATTCATATATGGATGATTTTGGAATTATTTTGTATATTCATTTTCGATGATTTGATGCGGCCACAAGGCCGAAGGAGGTATTTTTGTTTTGCAGGTAAACATCTCACAATAAACATGGGGGGATTAGATAACAACCACATTGGAATCCTAGATGAATTCAACAAGGGTCACCATGGAAACATGTATTTGTTTATGTGTTTGGTTGATTGTTGTTAGGGGTTCCCATGGGGGATCACCTTCAAATGTGACCAAGGGGTTATGTGTATTCTTTTATTTAGTCTCTTTTGTTAAATTTTAGTATGTGGATTTTAGTGATGTATTTTCCCCTTTATTATTTATTTTATTTGTGTCTAGATTAGTGAGTAATCATGTTGTTAAATAAATTGATATGGTTCAAAAGAATGCATTTATTAGAGTTGATGGCTCTTGGATTATGTGTTGTAAGTAGAGTGTAAGTAGCTTTGAGTGTGAAACACTCCATCTTCCTTTTGAAATTCTGATATGTCCTTAGGGGCTAATTTTGGAGGCTTGAGGGACAAGTTAAACTTGCCCCACACCTCTTAAATTTCTACACCAACCCTACCTATGGGTTGGGGATTCATAATTAGGCCTTATTATGTATTTTGGGAAGGCAAGTTGTAATTTTTTATTTCACCTTCTTACATAAAATTAATTTTGGTCCTTGGGGTGTGGACTTGGTTTGTGTGTGTAAGTAAAATGTCATTTATTCACCCACTTATTAATTATGCTTTGGAGTTTGAAGTTGACTTGTGAGGTGGAGTTGAGGATGTGTGATGTGGCATCCTACATGGAGCCACCTCATCCTCCTCTCTCCCTTTTCTATTTATTCAAATTCTTTTGATGTTTTGGGGTTACTTCATGGGGGTTACTTCGTTTGGTTTTGTGCTCTTGCAATTTTGGAAAAGATTAGATGATTTTGATGCTTGTGGATTGTTGGAGATTTTGAACTATTTGGATTTGAAGAAGCTTGTTGTTAAAATTTTGGATCAAGCTCTATCATGGAGAGGTAGGAGCTTGACTCTGGTAAAAAGGTTTTCTTTCTGTATTGTGCTTATGAATGTTTGGTATGTTTTTAGTTGGTTGGGTAGATTGCCTAGGTGTGGTGTAGGAGAAGACTATGGGGATATTTTGTGGGGAGGAATAAGAGTTGTGGGTAGGCATAAGAGTTATTTGTGGAGGGAGTTTGGATTGGGTGTTCCACCTAGGACAAGAAATAGTTTGCATTTATTACTTTTGGGGAGGCATCAGAGAACGAGGAGGCATAAGAGGTACTTGGGGGAGGCATAAGAGTATGTAGGAGTTTGAGATGAATATTTTGGTGGGTTTTAAGGTGGTCACCCATTCCCTATTACGAGGTATAAGAAGCTTCTCCCATAGATCTTTCTCTTTAGAAATTTGTGGGATGAGGCCTTGTACATTTTGTTATTGTCCTTCTTGTGATTGTAACTACCTTTTATTTTGGATTGTGGTATGATTGTGAAATCTATTTTGTGTTTTGGAAGCTTGTCTTGTTTCCATGAGTTGAATCCATTTCCTATTGTAATGTGGTTGGGGCCTAGGGGCCAATGGGGAGGACGAATTCTCCTCTTCATTGGAATTCTTGGTTGGGTGGAGAGCGTTGCCTCTCCCCCTTTTCTTTGTTGTGACCAAATGAAATCTGACGGATCTCTCTTGTTGCTGTACGTGGAGCTTGTGTGAAGATAAATTTTATAGTTCTCCTTGGGTCCCTTATTGTGAAATTTCCCACTAAAAGTGAATGACATTGAAATATTAATTGTGGTGAGAAGATGCTCTATTTTGAATATGAAGTTTACATTCGAATGAGAAAGATATATTCGGTAATCTGTTGAGATGAAGGGAAAGGAAAGTTGTAAAAGGAGGGATTATTATTTCATTCAAAGGAAGTTGATTATTTTCTACAAAATTGTGTTACTCTTGTTTGAAATCTATGTTTGAAATATTACTGAAAAATCTATGTTTGAAGACTGGGAAAAAAATGTATTAAGAAGTATTATGTTCTCTGTGTTATTCAAAATGCATGGTTGAAAAGAAATAGGATTACATTCTTTCTTTTCACGTATTGATTGAAGGAAAGTTGAACATTGTAAACTTAGAATGGAATTAACTTAAATGTTTAAAGTATGGAAAATGAAATAGATAAATTTCTAGTTTGAAATACGTAGATCTCTGTTAGTTTGTTTCAAACCTACAAATCAATATCAGAAAAACATACAGATTACCCTGCAACAATGAAAGCTAAATGAAACTTTAAAATTAACTAAGAATGAAAAAAACACATCATGAAACATTGCATTGCCATAGTAATTTATTTAGAATTACAGTAATCGGGCAAGAGGCATAGTAATGTAGTTTCACAGAAAAGAAAATAAATTTGTATTATAATCTCAAATGTTAATCAATTAATCCTTGCAATCCATTCAAGCACATTTATCCATGCATTTTTGGAATCTTGGAGAAGGAATAATAGCAGATCAGATTAATTTGGTATTTGAAAAGTTCAGTTCACATTTTTATGGCAGGAAAGACATTTTCTTAAATTCCACCCATCTAATTTTGTTTAAAATAATATTTTGTGCTTTCTATTCAAATAAGAGTTCGATCCCTTTCCAAAAATCCCTTATTTACTCAAATCCGAGCTTCCAGTCAAAAGTTATGGCCTTATGAAGTTTTTACTTCAGTTGGTTTCAAAAAAAACTAACTGTCAAAAAAAGGAAATTTTTGTAAATCAGATCCGCTGGCCCAAAAATTACTTAGGGCACTTTTTGCAAAATGTAAAAAGTCACAAGTTCTTCTGTGGCCCCGCATCCCCACATCCTTCGCTTTTAAAAAATATATATACTTCCGTGGGTTCATGGGCCTGCACCTTCAAAGTTTACCTTCTGAAAAAAAAGGGCAAAAATTTCTAAGTCTCCCTGACAACCCGCCACCCCACAACCAATGAGGGTTTGCCACATGGCTTCTTTAAGCATCAACGGAGGCGTGAATGGTTTTAGACCTTATCACTTTTGGAAAAGATTGGCAAAAATTCCTAAGTTTCCCACCAACCTACCTTCCCACAGGTGACTGTTAGACTGACACATGGCTTCACTAGGCATCAAAAAAGGCGCTGGTTGTTTTTAACCTTTGCACTTTTTAACAAAAAATCTAAAATTTCTAAGTTTTCCCCAATGGTCCGCTTCCCCACTTGAAATTTTGGGCATGACACATGGCGTCCCTAGGCATCGGTGGAGGCGCGGCTCATTTTAAAACTTTTTTCCCCTTCAACAAAAAAGTTAAAAACCCTAAGTTCCTCCGGTGACCCACCTTCCCGTTGGCTTAAAAACGTGCCACGTGTCCTTTGTGGCTTGGGGAAATTTTTCTTTCCTCGGCGCGAAGCCTCGCCACGGGCTCGCGGGTGAGCAAATGAAAATTGCACTTTTTAGCTAAAGACGCAAAGCGCCAAATGTCTCCCCAGGTCCGCTTGTCCAAACCTTCCCCAGGTGAAAAGTCTTTCCTAGGCCTACAAGCCCGCCTTTGGGAAAAATTTCTTCCCTAGGCCCGCAGCCCGCATTTTGAAAAAAATTCCTCCCCAAGCCCATCGGCCTGTAATTTAAGAAATATGAGGATTCATGAGGACTTATTTATATCATTGAAAAGGGGAAGAAATTTCCTATCTAATAGAAATATTTTCAGGAAACCTTAAGTGCGATAGCTAGGTGAAAAATTAGGTTGAAGTGCAAAGATGAGTCTGAGAGTGGGTAAGTGGGAAATTACCCCCTTTTAACTTAAATGTATAACTCTAAAGCATGGGTTGACCTTTTTAAGGGGTCACGTTAGGGGATAAGAGAATGTTTTTCTATCCCATGTAAATAAGAACCTTGGTTATTGTTTAGACCTAGTGAAATTAAAAACCTTGGGCATTTAATTGCTTTGGCCCCTTTGACCCTCTAAAATTAATTAAGGAATATTTAACTATAGTGTTAATTTAATTATTTATTAAATTAACACCTAAGAGAAATTTAATTATATTTGGATTAATTATACTCATTAATTTTGTAATGTGGATCTAATGTTTGTTACAACGGAAAATTTTCATTTATTAAATTATAATTGACTTTGAATCTTTGTTGTGACAATTGTTGCTTGAAGCTTGGTAGTGGTCACGCTTTTCAAAGAAAAAATTATTCCATAATTTTTCTACCTAAACCTAGGTTATTCTTGGGTCTTGAGTGGTTGTTTTAGTGGGAATTACATATATCTACCGTAATGACCCAAAAATTCACACACGAACAACACAGTGAAAGACAGGATATTTTTTTTTTTGACTTGCTTCGACACATAACACGACACAACATGTCGTCACAAAGTTACAACCAACTCTGGGAACCACTTGTTACGGGGATGACCACAAGGTCAGCACGGAAACGTTCACACCCAAAAGGATAATACACTTTTCTTTTTTTTTACGAACAACATAGAAGTCCAACCACATGACACTCTCACAGCTAGGGCAAGCCACAGTAAGAAATGATTGAAGGTTATTTATTTTGATAAAACACCCTTTAACTCATGACTTATGTTTTCAGAAAGATTCAATATATGATTCACACAAATTCATCTTACCAACTGAGTTATTTTCTTATACACTGTAGAGTAGTTCACTTAAAGTCTTCTCCTACTTGCTAAATCTTATTATCTTCCAGAAACTAACCATTTTTTTCCCTTAAGCTTGTTTAAGAGCTCACCCAAAAGGGGTAGTGTTCACTAGTTTAGCTAGGGATATCAATTTATAAAGTTTTACTTTATAAGGATAGTTTCACATGTGAGTACTTCAGGAATCTCTTGTTCTCAAGTAAGTCATCTCTAAATTAATTTATTTGAATATATATATTTTAGTTAACTTCTATAAGGGTTAACCACTCCATTTAATTTTACTTATATCACATCATTACAAGGTGTCAGAGAGTTTTGACTTAACACTTTATTCTCAAAAACAAGGTTTTACAATACTTATGCCAATGTAATGATTGAATATCATTTCTCACCAAGGTAAGTTACTAGTCTAACAACAAAAGGGAAAGAACACTTCACCACGTAGTTTTCCGAACATACCAAGACAAGAGATCTTCTAAACTCCTTGCAAGAAAAGTTACAAAATTTACAACGCATTGAACTTTCTACAAAGAACTTCATAATTTGAACTGATGAAACTTTTACACTCTTTTCCTTTAATCTACTCGCATAATCCATCTGCACAAATATTTACTAGAGTCAGTTCGCTAGAACTGAGCATGATAAGATATAAACCTCACCTAATAACTTATGCCATCTAGCATTTAAAATAATGAAAGTTTTCAATACTCCCTATCAAATAATTTCTAACATACATTCAAAACTTAACTGCACATCTCATGATAATACATTTCATACTCATTAATGTTCACTTCCTTAAGATCTGCTTACATAAGAACACAATTCCAAGCGACTAGATATACAACCTTAACCATGCAATTAATCATACTTAAATTACAGTAAATATAATAATAACGCTCACCTAATACCCTCGACCTACTTCACATATATAAGTATCCAACAATATTACAAACCTTCACTTAGTAGAAACCTTTATTTCTTTATTTTCATTGAGCATTTCAATAGAAAAATATGGGTTTGTTTTTTAAAAATAAAGTCAAAGGAGTTTGCAATAATTGGAGATTTTAAAGCTTCTATTCAAAATCAAAGTGGTAATTATATCATGGTTCTCATATTTGATAGATTCAGAGAGTAAATATTAAAGGAATTATTGAATATCTAGACAAACAATGGAATCAAAATGTAGTTCACAATAACGTACATCCATCATCATAATGGAATAGCTGAGAGAAATAATGAAACAATAATGAAAATGACAAGAAGCTTTGTAAATCCCAAACATTTTCCAAATGAATAGTGGGTGGAGGATGTATCTTTCCTAATCTATATTCTCAACATCTATTACACTAAAAGTTTGAAAGAAAAAGTTCCTTAAGAGTATACGATTGCTAACAAGGTTATCCTTTCTCGCTTCTAAATATTTAGTTGTGTTGCATATACACTTGTAGCAATATAAACTAGAAGATAATTATATTATAGGTGGGAGAAATGTATCTCTTTTAGATACAAGTAGTGAAAATACTACAAGATCTATAATTTGGTCACTAAGATATCTATTACAAGTTCTGATGTTGAGTTCATAGAAGAATAAAATTTAAATGGCTCAATTGAGAAAACTATTTTGTGGGTCGAGAAACATTCAATGAGGATGAAGAAAACACTTCTGAAGATATCTTCGTAGAGTTTATATCATACAAGTTATACAATCTAGTCACTAATAAGGATATTACAATTCGTGTTTGTTGATTTCATAAAATAACAAACTTGGTATGGCTCAATTAATACAACAATAGTTATGGACCTCTAGTAAAATTCTATGAGAATGAATAAATCAATTCTCAAGGCATCTCCTTACAGAAAAATCCATCCATAAGAAAACCTTCTTAACATCCTATCTCCATAGAAATACCCCAAGGTGTAACCCCTCGATTGACTTATGACCATGGTTAATCAAGAGGTCATGCATTACAATGAAATTACACTAGACATTAACATTATTGTTGAGATCTTTCTTTAGATATAAACCAAGGAAAAAAGGATCTTCATGGATTTCTATGATCACACCCAGACTAATTAGCTATATTAAGATTTTATCTTGTTTAATTTTTCAGATATTGTCTATCTTGAAGATGTGATCGAAAAGATAGCGATGAAGAAATGGATTCTATTGAAAAGAATCAAACATGGGTTTTTGTTGAAATTCTAGAAGGAAAATATGCCATATTGATGAAATGGGTTTAGAAGCCTAAATTTAATGCAAATGGAAATATTGGAAGGTATAAGGCCAAGCTAGTGGCCAAACGGTTTGTATAGCAACACCAACATTGACTACATTGAAACTTTTGTACTAGCGGCTCAACTAGACATAGTTTGAACTATCTTGGAAATAACATCTCAAAAATACAAGATGGTAAACTAGATGGATGTCAAACTTGCATTTATCAATGTTTTTCTAGATGAGGAATTTCATTTATAACATTTTATTTGATATGAAATCATGGGCTATGAACATAAGGTGTACATATTAAAAAAGGAATTCTATAGACTCAAAAATGCTCTGAGAGCTTGGTATAATTCCTCATAATTGAATAGAATTGAATTCCATTTTTGTAGAATGGTTTTAACAAAAGAAACCACAAACCAAATTTGTTTGTAAAATTAAATAAAATTGGTCAAATTCTAATTGTGTTCTTATATATGGGTGATATAATTTTTAGACGTAATTTGTGAATCAACTTATTTGAGTTAGCTATGATGAAGGAATTTGAAATGAAATATCTTTCCTTAATGAAGTACTTTTTTAGCATAAAATTTTATCAATCTAAATATGGAATTTTCATATGTCAATCTGATCTATAAACTTCTAGCTTTGGAAATCTATGAAATCACACATAATTTGTCGTTCTACTTTATACTTTGGAAAATGATAGTTTTGAGATTTAGTGACTGATTAACTAGTGTTTAGAATAGAATTGTAGAGAAATGCTAAAATAATTTCACACAAAACACAATAATTTTATTCTAAACCCCCAATTTGACGAAAAACCAGTCGGGAAGGGAAACTTCTCTTTCTTCCCACTTGTATTAGCCAATTTTAAACAATTTATAGATTACAATAATTATATAGAAGAATAATAATGTCAAATTCCCCTCTAGTTACTTGCTTTCTCTGTTTTCTTGCACCTTGATCCTATAAATCATTCCATCACTGAAGCCCTTGATCACTTGCTCTCATGAATACTTTTCTTCTCGATATTTCTGGATCTTTGAATGCCAAATCCTTTACTTCTTCATGCTTTTATAACCTTCCCATATCCTCTCGTAGAATGGAGGATGTGAAGGAGTGCAGGAAAGGAAGAGACAAGACCATATGGTTCAAATTCAAACCATTCAACGTCCTTTTAATTTTTCCACCATAAGTGACAGGATCATCACCCAGTGTAGATTGGTGCTGACAGGACCACCACCCTAGTTGGGTGGTGGTTATAGGACCACCACCTCTGTAGGGCATAGGTTCTATAACTGATGTTATGCACAAAGTGATGGTTATGTTAAAAGATGAAAGAACCTCTGTTTTCCTTAATTTATTTGATTTTCCTTCATGGTGTTGATATAACTGATGAAGTGGTGTGTTTTTATAGATCCCTAAGGATCATATGTCTGCTACTTAGGAGGATTTTGGAACCAAAAAATCTTAGTGGGGGAGTGGTAGATGAATCAACTCCCTCTCTTGATCCTTCAAGTACCACCAGGTTTCCCTTGGCATATTCTATTCTCATCTAACCTGCCAAGACTCCTATGGATCTCTAGTTTGTTGCTCCAATGCTACATCCTCCTTCAAGTTTCCTTGAGTTCAATCCTCTTTGGAAGGAAACTTATGTATGTTTTCTATTTTATCACGTATAGATGAACCTAGTAGGTGCGAGCTCTTGTAACTTGCTACCAAGTGCATCCGCATGAAGTGTGGAAGAATTTTTCTCTAGAGATGGATTTCCCAGATCCTCTCCAAGTGTGCTACTACTATAGTGACCAATGCTCCTTATATCTCCTCCTCTTCTTGTTGTCCTAATGTCAAGTCTAGTGAATCCATAAGTAGATACATTGAATTCATAGAGGAAGTTTGTATTGCTCCTTAAATAAGTAGTTCATGTGGTAACTTCTTCTATAAAAACTGACAAGTGCTATCCAAATTATCCATCCTTTGGTAAGAAAAATATGTGCCTCTATTATATTTTTCCTTTCTTCTAATAAAAGTAAAACCGATGGCACATGAAGAAGATTTATTGATTGCTATAAAAACAAAACAGCAAGCCCAAAAATATATAGGCGCTAGAATAGATGCATGGCAGGTGGTTACATAGTTAAGGAGTAACCAAATATGCACCGTGGAGAAAAATGTATTAATTAAGCTAACATTCCCCCCCTTAATACATTGCTCTTACAAATGTACCCCCTAAAAAATCAAACTTCACCTTCTTTGAGGGGCTTGGTGAGAATATCTCGCAACTTTGAAAATCGGTAGGGCAATCTTCGGAGCTAAAGTTGGTGGTTCAAGACCTCATGAATGTATGCTTTGACCTCAATATGCTTTGTTCGTTCATGGAAAATATGATTCTTCACAAGCTTCAACACACCTTGATTGTCACAGTGAATGATGGGAGGTTTCTCTTCAAGAATCCCTATATCTGTAAGAATGTGACGTAACCAAATTGCTTCGCACATAGCTCCTCATGCGGCGCGGTATTCAACCTCAGTGGATGAGAGAGCAACAAGTTTTTCTTGATAATCACGAGATAGGTCCGATCCGAGATGAAAAACATATCCTGAAGTGGATTTCCTGTCATCAACGGATCCTGCATAGTCCGAGTCTATATATCCCTGCAAGAAGAACTAAGTGTTCTTCTTATCCTCTAGACCAAAGTTAACTATACCTCGGACATATCTCAACACATGCTTTGCTACTATCCAATGACATTTCTTTGGCTCCTGCATAAATCTTGAAATATATCTCATTACAAAGCAAAGATCTAGTCTAGTATAAGTCAAGTAAATGAGACTCCCCATAAGCTACCTCTAGTGAGTACCATCTACCTGTGGTGAATCCTAGAATCTAGATAATTGCAAACCTTTTTCCATAGGTGTGGAAATTGGTTTACACTCTGACATTCCATACTTTTCCAGTAGTGTCTTGGCATATTTCATCTGGGAGATGAATATATGATTATTCTTCTACCATATCTCTAAGCCAAGATAGTAGTGAAGTAGCCCCAAATCGGTCATGTCAAAGGATTTCTTCAGATCATATTTACATCATCTACAAGATTGTCAAGAACTTCCTGTGATCACAAGATCATCTACGTATAAAACCATAATGAAAATCTTTGTTCCTACCTTCTTGATATAAAAATTTGTATCTGAGGGGCTACAAGTGAATCCATGCTGCAATAGGTGATCATCAATTTTTATATACCATGCCCTAGGTGCTTGTTTGAGTCCATAAAGAGACTTTATCAGACAACATACCTTTTGTGGTTTATGCTCATCTATAAACCCTTCAGGTCGGGCCATGTACACTTATTCTTTTAGATCACCGTTTAGAAAAAAACTATTGACATCCATTTGCTAAAGTTTCCATCCATTTTGTGTTGCCAGTGCATAGACAACTCTATGGTTTTGATCTTCATAGTGGGTGCAAAGGTCTCATCATAGTCAATTCCTTCTTTCTGAGCATAACCCTTTGCAACAATTCATGCTTTGTGTTTGTCGATTGAACCATCTGCCTTATATTTTGTTTTGAAAATCCATTTGCAGCCAACAAATTTCTTACCTGGAGGCAGATCGAAAAGTTCCCACGTCTGATTCTGAATTAGGGAATCATATTCAGCATCCATAGCCTGTTTCCACTGTGGATGGTTTAATGCCTCACGAACAGTGTCAGGTTTGGTGCTCTCAACAACTGAACTCATGAGTGAAAAATTTACCTCATGTCTAGCTTGACTTCATGTTCTGACTCCCGTAGAAGTACCAGGAAGTGAGTTCAGGTGTGCATCCCTAATAGTATTCTAGACCCATTTCAGACGTTGGTACTGCTGATGTGAAGATGTGTTTTCCAGTGTGCCAAGATCAATGAACAAGTCTCCACTCAGCTCTTCTTCTCTCTGAGAAGAATCATCTTGCCCATCATCTAGATGTGTGAGCAATCTATGTGACGAGGTCGGTATTGGATCTCCATTGTGTGGTAGGAGTCAAAGGATGACTCATCACATACCACATCTTGACTCTCATAGATCTTCTTCATCTCAAGATCCATGAGATGATATGCCTTTGAGGTAGTACTATACCCCAAGAAAACACATGGCAGTGTCTTTGGATCGATCTTCTTCCTTCTCTTATCTGGAACATGCATATATGCAGTACAACCAAAAAATCTCAAATGATGAATAGAAGGTTTACGACCAGTCCATACCTCTTCCGGTGTCTTGTTCTACAAGATCTTCGTGGGTGCCCGGTTGAGTAGATACACTATTGTCTGGATTTCTTCTACCCAAAAATGATCCTCCAACTTGGCGGTCAAGAGCATACAATGAGCCATCTCCATGACAGTCCTGTTGTGGTGCTTGGAAATCCCGTTTTGTTGGGGTGTGTAGGGTGTAGTCAGATGTTGCTAAATGCCATGCTGCTTCAGGTATGCTAAGAACTTCTTTGACACAAATTCCCCCCCTTGATCTGAGCGGAGGAGAAGAAGAGGCTTCCCACCTGGTGGCTTACTGGTAGAAGGTTTGGAAATTTGTAAGTGCCTCACTCTTCTTCCGAAGGAAATATACTCACATTTTCATGAGTAATCATCAATGATGAGCTGAAAGTATGAAAAACCTTGGAAGCTAGCTAGTAGGGGTCCACACAAATCAGTGTGAACAACATGAAGATGCTCTGTAGAATGATAAGAGATCTATTTGAATGGACCTCTATGTTGTTTTCCTGCAAGACATCCCAAGAAAACAGGTAAGGAATGGGAGAGTGGAGGAAGCCCTCTTACCATTTCCTTGGCATTGAGCTAATGCAAAGCCCCAGTAGAAAGATGACCATATCAAAATTTCCATAGTGTAGTGGACTCCACTTTGAAGCGGAGAGAGCAATGCTAGATGAAATGACCGCATCCAGTGCAAATAGGCGGCCCTTCAGAAATGCTTGAGCAATGACTGAATCTCTCTGGGAAATGATGTAGGACTCGACCCCTTTCTCAACAAAGAATTCAACTTGCATCTGATGGTTAAGAAGTTGACTCACAGACAAAATATTTGAGGTCAAACCTGGAACATATAACACATTCATGTTCCAAGAGGAATGATGACATCACCAATCCCCGCTGTAATATAATCCTGATTGTTTGCGATGGTGATTCGATCTCTAGTGGGTCGGTCACTCAAAGTATGGAACAACTTCTTATTGCTAGTCATGTGTTTGTTGGCACCTAAATCAATCAACAGACATCTTTTGACGACTATGAAGTCTGTGAGACTAGAACAATGTCAAAATGAGTCGTGTCTGGAGCCTCTTCATCGAAGGTGGCATCCTGCTGAGCAGCAATGTGACCCTTTTGCCTCTGATTACAAGCATGCCATCGGGATTTCTTGGAATATCCTTGGCCAGAAGTTCTCTCTTCACCAGAGTTACCATACTTACGACCATTATAATAACAGTTCGCATTCATGTGTGTATTCATGGAGCAAATGTGGCACCATCAATCTTCCTTGTTGTTCTACTGCTTCTAGGGTGGCCGTTACGGTGGCCGCTGAGAAGATTGCTGCTGAGGATGTTGCTTCTGATTCTGGGGTTGAATGCCCTTTCCGAGGCTTATGTTTTTGCCTCATGATGAGAGCCTTGTCTTCGAAGGCTTCTTGAACATTTTGCATGGCTTCTTCCTGCTGGAGATAATTCACCAGGGTGGAAAAACTCACCTCCTGTTGAGTGATGGTCAACGTGGTGATCAGTGTCCAAAACCGGGAAGGAAGAGCTCGCAAGGTGAGTGGGACTAGCAAATTTTCGTCCACTGGTTCACCGAGAGCAGAGAGTTCTACACGTAACTTAGCCACACACCGCAAGAAGGCTTCTACTGATTCACCATCATGCATACTCATCGTGTGAAGCTTTTTCGAAGATGCAACTTTGTCATTAGATTCTTAGCTTCGTAGATGGTACACAATGTGGTCCATGCCTGAGAAGAAGTGGTTGCTTCCCGAATGTATGGTTGCACCTCATCAGAAAGGCTCAGGGTGATAAGCATTAGTGCTTTTGCATCAGCCTTTTCATATTTTACCAATAGATCAACGTCTGTGGGAGGGGCGTCTTTGCCAAAAATGATCCCCCAAAGATCTTCAAATTGAAGAATCGTCCGCATCTTGGTTTTCCATGCGGAAAAATTTGGCCCTTTCAAGAGTTGGGCATTGGATAGCAATATTTTTGGAGTAGATATTTAAAAAAAAAAAACCCAAAAATTGTATTTTATTTATTTATTTTCAAAAATTGGCTACAATGCTTACTGAAGGAATCTGTCCCGAAGATGGGCTCTATAGGCTCATGCAGTGAGATGCGAACACTCCTGTGGGTGTTCTACTTCATGTTCATCATCTACATCATAACCACATTCAAGTTCTACACGAATCCACCGTGCTTGACATCGAATGTCGAACCAAAAATACTCCAACAGTCCTTGGCACACAATCTCGTCAAAGAGAATATTCCTAGTGTTGTGTAGCTCATTGACCAAGGCAAAGAACAGTCCAGTGGTGTCTTCGTTGTCACTCAATGCCCAAATATTTGATGCATTTCTCGTGGTGCTTTGTGCATCTGAGATTTGAGACATATGCGCACACACAATTTTGTAATTTGCAGGCTTTCTTCCACTTACCTACATAGGTTGTACGTCTGCAGGGATTTTCTCAGCTAAATCCACGCTTCAACCATGAATAGGTCACTTTTGGTTGCTTTCCACACACAATTTAATGGAGACTCAATGTTTGGATTTATTCTCCACGCACAACATACACCTTCATGCCAGCAAGGAATACAAAAAATGCCAAAAACAGATGTGCCAATCTTCAGGCAGTGTGTAAACAATTCTCCACGCACAGCATACACCTCCACGCCAGCAAGTTCTCCTTGTCTTCCACACAGGTCACTGCCAAATAGGTTGCTCCAGAATTTCACACTTCTCTAGGCTTCTGTAGTCACTAATCTCCACTCAGGAAATTTCTTTCTAATCTTTACGCAGAAATTTCTCCACTGGTTGCTACTTTGATATGCCAACATCTACATGCTTTACACAGGTTCTCGTATTGGTGCTTTCAAGTGCTGGCTTGCCTCCTTCACGCACAGCAATGTTTTCTCAGCAAATTTTCTACACACAACAAATTCTCCATGCAGGAAATTCTCCACGCACATAGGTAGAGATCAACGAGGCTCTAATACCAATGATGGCACTAGAAGAAGATTTATTGATTGCTATAAAAACAAAACAACAAGCCCAAAAATATATAGACTGGAGCATTTGCAGACGGCATGTGATTACACTGTTAAGGAATAACCAAAATATGCAACGTGGAGAAAAAAGTATTAATTAACCTAACTAAAAGAACTAATGATTTGTATGAATAAGTATTTGTTCTTGGTTAGATCTTACCATAGCCTTCTTTGATTTTCTCTGTGTGCTTGAATGTTAAAACTGGATCCTTTCTTGACCCATTTGTATCAGTTATCCCTCCTTGTGAATATAGCATCACTGGCATATAAGTAAGGAATTTTGAAGACAACATCAAATGCATCAAGTGGAATGATATCAACCTAAAATACATCTATGTATTGGGAATTTGTAGTGCCCACTTCCCTTCGACACTTATTACTTTTTATTTTGATTACAGTTGGTTATGCATGGATATTATTGTATCATTTTGACATAGTGTGATGATTAGACGATGGGATACTTGGACTATTGTTGGATTTCGATTCATAGTATGACATGTGTGAATTATTAAAGACATTTTATATGGAAGATGATGTGTTGTTGACATAGTATATATTTATGACATTTGATATTTTCATCATATTGAGTAGACCTTAACAATTTAACTAATCTTATGATTCTATTGATATTGATGAAATGTAGAATTGAGATGTTGTTAGAAATTGAAAATAATAACATTACTTTCCTAGATGATGATTTAATTCACATGTAGATGATTGTGGATTTATATTTGTATATTTTATCTTGGATGTTCTGATGCGGCCATGAGGCCGAAAGAGGTATTATGTGTTTTGCAAGTAAACATATCACAACAATCAATGGGGATTGGAGACCAAAAAATTGGAATGCTATATGGATTCAACAATGGTCACCATGGAAATTTGTGTTATGTTTTTGTGTGTGTTGAATTGTTCTTAGGGGATTTACCATTGGGGGATTACCTCCAATTGTGACCAAGGAGGCTTCTGTGTTATTCTTTTATTTTCCTTTATTTAATTTTAGTATGTGATTTTATAGTGATGTATTTTCATTTTATTAATTATTTAAATTGTGTCTAGATTAGTAAATTAATCATGTTACTAAAATAATTATGGATGGGACAAAATAATTCATTTATTAGATTAGATGGCTCTTTGGGTTATGTGTTGTAAGTTGAGTGCTTGTGATCTTGAGTGTTGTACACTCTACCTCATCTTGGAAATTTTGATTTGGCCTTAAGGGCCAATTTTGGAGGTGTGTGGGATAAGTTAAACTTGTCCCACACCTCTTAAATTACTATACCAACCCTACCTATGGATTGGGGGGTCAAAAATAGACCCCATTATGTGTTTTGTAAGACAAAAAATGGCATTTATTATACTTTTCTTACACGGGTTTTAAATTTTATCCTTAGGGGGTGTGTGTAACGCTTGCTAAAATTCCCACTCGCGACCCAAGAAAAACCTAGGTTTAGCTAGCAAAATTATGGAATAAGGTTTTTTAAAAAGCGTGACCTTTACCAAGATTCAAGAAACAATTGTTGCAACAAGGATCCAAAGCCAAATATAATTTAATAAAAGAATTTTTTTCCGTTGTAACAACCATTAGATCCACATTACAAAATTAATGAGTATAATTAATCCAATTATACTTAAATTTCTCTTAGGAGTTAACTTAATAAGTAATTAAATTAACATTATAGTTAAATATTCCTTAATAAACTAATGAGGGTTAAAGGAGCCAAAGGAATTAAATACCTTAAATACCTTTGTTATTTAATTCCACCAGGTCTAAACAATAAACAAGGTTCTTATTTACATGAGATATAAAAACATTCTCTTATCCCCTAATGTGACCCTTAAAAAGGTCAACCCATGCTTTAGAATTATACATTTAAGTTAAAAGGGGTAATTTCCCACTTACCCACTCTCAAACTCATCTTTTCACTTCAACCTAATTTTTAACATAATTAATGCTCTTAAAGTTTCTTGAAAAAATTACCATGAGATAGGAAATTTCTTCCTCTTTCCAATGATATAAATAAGTCCTCCTAACTCCTCATATTTCTTAAGTTATAGGCCGAAGGGCCTGGCGAGGAAACTTTTCCCTAAAGAAGGGCCTGCGGGCCTGTGGAAGAAAATTTTCCCAAAGGCGCATGGGACACGTGGCATGTTGTTGAGCCCATGTGAGAAGGCCGGTCGTCGGAGGTAAATTGGATTTTAACTCTTTTGTTTGAAAGGGTAAAATGGTTCAAAACCCCGCGCCTCCATCGACGCCCAAGGATGCCACGTTCCTACCAAAATTCTCAAATGGGGGAAGTGGGCCATCGAGGAAAACTTAGAAAAATTAGCTTTTGAGTTAAAAAGTGTGAAGGCTAAAAAAATAAAATGCGTCTCCACCGATGCCAAGTGAAGACACGGGTTAGCCCAACAGTGACCTGCGGGTAGGCGGGCCGGCGGGGAAACTTAGAAAAATTTGCCAAATTTTTCCAAAGGTGATAATGTCTAAAACCATCCGCGCCTCCACCGACGCCTAAAAATGCCACGAGTCAAACCTAAAGTGAAAGGTGGGGAAGTGGACCGGTGGGGAGACTGAAGATTTTTTGCCCTTTTTGAAAAAGGTAAAGTTTGAAGGTGTGGGCCCATGAAGGCGTTTCTCCCAAAAGTGAAATGGTAGGGATATGGGGCCACAGAGGAACTTGTGACTTTTTTCCTTCTTGCAAAAATTTCCCTAAGTAATTTTTGCGCCGCGGGTCCGAATTACAAAAATTTCCTTTTTTTTAACCAAGTGAAGTAAAAACTTCAGAAGGCCATAACTTTCAATTGCAAGCTTAGATTTGGGAAAACGATGAATTTTGGAAAGGGCTCAAACTCCTCCTTAAGAAGGAACTAACAAAATTCATTTTTGACAAACTTAAGTGGGTGAATTTTAAGAAAACGTCCTTCTTGCCATAAAAATGTGAATTGGACTCTTTAAGTTAACAGAATTAATTCAATTCGCCATTCTTTCTTCTTCATCATGCCAAAGTGACATGGAGGATTGCACTTGGAAAGATTTGGATGGATTTTTCAAGGATTAAAGCATTAGTGGTTGAGGTTCAATACAAATTTCCTTCTTTTCTATGAATTTACCTTGTTTTTCCTCTTACCCGATTAATGATGAATTGTGTAGAATTGTAAGGGAAATACAAACTATTTTGGAATGCGTTTTGATCATTCTTAGTTCATTTTAATGTTTCATTTTCCTTTCATTGTTGCGGGGTACTTTTTTTTTTTTATATTTTTTTAGGTTCTACAGAGAATCCCAATGTGAAACATACTTAACCTCGGTTTGATCTATTTTCATTTACCATACTCTAGACATTTGAGTTCATTCCAATCTAATTTACAACATTTTAACTTTACTTCATCCAATACATGAAAAGCAAGGATGTACTTCTATTTTCAAACGTGCTAATAAAATAATACAGAGGAATGCAATAATTTTAACATAGAAATTTCCAGCCTTCAACAAAGAGTTTACAACATAATTCCAACAACATATTTTAAACAAGAGTAACACCATTTGATGGAAGTTGAATCAACATTCAATTAATTGAAATAATTCCTTTTACACTTCTTTTATGTTTGCCAAAATATACAAACTAACACTTTCTCATTCCTTCTCACATTCAAATACAACTCTCAAATCTATAATAGAGCCATTGTTTACAACAATTAAGGTTACATTGTCATCCACTTAAAGTGGGAAATATTTTTGCAATAAGGGACCCAAGGAGAATAACAAATTGTCTTCATCCTCAGCTCTATAATAGAAACAAGAAGATCCACCATATATCTTTTGATCACAAAAAAAAAGGAGGAGAGGCAACGCTCTCCACCCAACCAAGAATTCCAATGAAGAGGAGAAGTTTTCCTCCTCATTGGCCCCCAAGCCCCAACCACAAAGCAATAAGAAATGCATTTTAACTCATGGAAACAAACAAGCTTCCACAACACAAAAACAATTTTCATAAACATAACACAGTTGAAATACATACTGTAGTTTGTAACCACAAGAAGAATAACAAACAATACTCAGGCTTCATCATGCACAAGCCAAAGGAGTGAGACCTATGGGGAAGTTGCTTATACCTCCCAATGGGGAAATGGGTGTCCACCTTAAAATAAACCTACCAATATATACATATATCATTTCAAAACCCCTACATGCCCTTATGCCTCCCCAAGTACCCCTTATACCTCCCATTCTTTTATGCCTCCCCACACTCTTATGGAACCCCATAACAAGGAAAGAAATGCAAGCTATTTCTTTTACAAGGTAGAACCCAATCCAAAAATCCCTCCACAATAACACTTATACCTCCCCAAAACTCTTATGCCTCCCCACAAGAGATCCCCATAGTCTTCTCCTACACCATACCTAGGCAATCTACCCAACCAATCAACAACATACCAAAATATTCAAAGCATTGACATATGCATAAATAAAAGAAGAACATTTTAGAGAGCCAAGATCCTACCTCTCCATGGTAGAGTTTTCCCCAAAATTTCAACAACAAGCTTTTTCTAGTCCAAATAGTCCAAAAGCTCCAGCAATCCACAAGAATTCAACAAAAATATCTAACTCTCTTCCAAAATTACAAGAGCTCAAAACCAAAAGAAGTAACCAAAATAAAATCACCAAAATGAGGTAACCCCAAAACAAGCCAAGGAATTCGAATAAATAGAAGAGGGAGAGAGAAGGATGAGGTGGGTCCATGTAGGATGCCACATCACACATCCTCAACTCCACCTCACAAGTCAACTTCAAACTCCAAAGCACAATAAGAAAAGGTGGGTGAATAAATGACCTTTTTACTTACACACACAATCCAAGTCCACACCCCAAGGACCAAAATTAATTTCATGTAAGAAGGTGCAATAAAAACTTACAACTTGCCTTCCCAAAATACATAATAAGGCCTAATTTTGAATCCCCAACCCATAGGTAGGGTTGGTGTAAAAATTTAAGAGTTGTGGGGCAAGTTTAACTTGTCCTACAAGCCTCCAAAAGTCGTCTCCTAATCACAGATCCAAATTTCAAAAGGAAGGTGGAGTGTTTCACACTCAAAGTTACCTACACATTACTTTCAACACATAATTCAAGATCCATCAGCTCTAATAAATGCATTCTCTTAACCCATTATAATTTATTTAATAAAATGATTACTCACTAGTCTAGACACAAATAAAATAAATAATAAAGGGAAATACATCACTAATTAAACACATACAAAAAATTAAACAAAGGAACTAAATAAAATAATACAAATAACCCCTTGGTCACATTTGAAGGTGATCCCCCCCATGGGAATCCCTAACAACAATAAAACATACACAAATAACAAATACACGTTGCCATGGAGACCCTTGTTGAATTCATTTAGAATTTTAATGTGGTTAGTCTCCAATCCGTCGATGTTTGTTGTGACATTTTTACTTGAAAAACAGAAATACCCCCTTCGGCATCATGGCCGCAACAAAACATCCAAAATAAATATAAAATATAACTCCAAATCATCTATATATATGAATCAAAACATCATCCAAGCAAGCAACAATGTCATTCACAATTTCATCCATAACCATATGATCACAAGATTAGTTCAATTTTCTAGGTCTACTCAATATGACAAAATAACACATGTCCAAAATACATATATACATATAACCATGTCAATCAACATAATACCATGAGTATGAAATGTCTCCAATACCCCATGCACCATATATGAATCAAAATCAACAACAGTCCATGATCTCTAACATCTAACATCATATCAAACTAAAAGCTACAATAATGTCCATAAGTTTAATCAACAATATCACAATCCATATCGAAAGGTGTCGAAGGGAAGTGGGCACTACAATGTGGGATTGGATTGTGTGTGGAAGAGGTTTTTCATTCCTCTCAACAACCAATTTATTATGCATTGGGGTTGACATTTGACTTATGAGGTGGAGTTGAGGAGAAGTGATGTGGCATCCTACATGGAGCCACCTCACCCTCCTCTCTCCATTTTCTATTTATGCTTGTTATTTTGTTTGTTTGGGGGTTACTTCATTTCATTTGTGTGCACTTGTATTTTGGAGTTGGAGAATTTTGGAGTGCTTGTGGATTTATTTTGGAGCTTGTTGGTGTTGGAGTGGTCTTGAAGGAGCTTGGTGTGTGAATCTTAGATCAAGATCTACCATGGAAAGGTAGGAGCTACACTCTTGTTTAATTTTTTATTTATTTGTGTATATGTGTATGTTATTGAGTGTTTTGGTATGCTTGTTGGGTTCTTGGGTAGATTTCCTAAGTGTGGTGTAGGAGAGGGATATGGGGATATTATATGTATGGAGGCATAAGATTTTATTTCATGTTTTGGAGGGATTTAGGTTGGGTGCCGCACCTTGGACAAGAAAATTCTTGCATTTCTTACTTGGTTTTCATGAGGGAGACATAAGAGATAGTAGGGAGACATAAGAAAATGTGGGAGGCATAAGAGGATCTTGAGGGAGGAATAATATTTGTGTAGGGGTTTCGAGATGTATATAGGAGGGTTTTAAGGTGGGAACCTAATTCCCATTGGGAGGAATAAGTGGTCTCCCCATAGATCCTTGCTCTATTTGCTTTGCATTCTGATGCCTTGCATATTTACTTAGTTTCATTTTTTTGATTGTATTTTGCATTGATTTTGTTTTGGTATGGTTGTGAAATATTTGTATTGTGATGTGGAAGCTTTGTATTATTGCCATGAGTTGGATCCATCTTTTAATGTATTGTGGTTGGGGCTCAAAGGCCAATGAGGAGGATAACATCTTCTCCTCATTGGATATTTGGTTCAGTGGAGAGTGTTGCCTCTCCTGTCACACCCAATTTTTTTCTCAACAAGAACGACAAGAGAACCCGATAGTAAAGCGGGAAATTTTATGGGAATTTTTTTATTAGGTTATAAGGCACTAGCCAAGATTTAATTATATCCCGATTATAAAATTTCAAAATATTACACAAAATTCGGAAATAAAAAAAAACACGCATACGAAAATTTTCATATATATATATTAATATATATATATATATATATATATATATATATATATATATATATATTAATGTCAATATTATATACTATAAGACATATATAATGCGTTCTCTATAACATAATTTATATGTATGTTGTAATGTAATATCATGGTCAATATAACATTATACTAATTATCATTATAGTCAATCCATTTGACTATAGTATACGATGAATGTTAGATTCTTCCTAATATTATACTCTATTACGCAAAGTAGGATTACAATTATTAAAATATTACTTCATTTACAATAATATTATAAATCTTATAAACTTGTATACTATAACAAATTTTAATCCCATTAGATTATTTATTTTTATGTCATTAATTATATATCATTAAATTATATACAAATCCCTTGTTAATATAACCCTTATCATTTATTATATTATATATAGATATATGAAGGAAATATTACATATAAACTAGAAATTATAAAAGTATTTTCCAAATGATATTTTGAAATACATATGAATTTATTGACCATATTAAATTTTAAAGCACTTCTCCCGAACTAATCCTTTTTAAGAAATCTATTCATATAATTTAAAACTAAAATTGTAATATTATACTTTCTACTTTTCATTCTTAAAATTCTAGGTGTACGGTTTATATATTATATCAAACAAATATTATTTAATCATATGACTTATATGGATTTAAAAGTGTTTTATTTTTTTTTCTTTTCCATGTATTTGAAAACAAAGTAAAGGTTGAGTTAGACGTATAACCAGGTAAACAAACCCACCAACCGCTTTTAAGATCTCATCACACCTTAAGCAGAAACTTGACAGAGACACGTCCTACACGACATCTCAAAGCTGCCACTTCTTGCACCATAATAGCAGCACTTTATTTGAGGATAAGAGGCATTGACCATGCCAAAAACATAGTTAAATTTGTGAGTTTGGTTGTAGTTGGATGGTCGCAGTGACTGTATGGACAGGATATACTAAAATCCTTCCTAAAAATGGTGCCAATCCGGATTAAAACAGCCCAACACACAGATAAATCTATCACTCTCACATTTTCTTGATTTAATATATACAGGTTGATTGAATTGGGTCTAAATTTGTATTCAATTGGCTCTGAGATGGATCTACTGTCTGTTGTGTTTTGATGGTTGTATGCAAAAGAACAAGAAGAATAAGATTATGGATAAGGAGTTCACTCGGACGCAAAATCAAATATATATATTTTTATTATTATTTTTTCTTCTTCTACTTCTGCAGTGTAAACTTATTACCACCATGCATTTCTTTTTCTCTAATATTTTATTTTGAATTAGTTGTTATAGTTATTATCCGTTTTTAAAAAAAACTTAACTTTTATAAAAAAATTTATTATAAATTACATATAACTATGTAGATTTTTATTTATTCATATATATATATATATATATATATATATATATATATCATGTCTAATATTATTTCTTTGGCTATAGTTTATATTAGCGTACTTTTATTAATATAAAAAAATATATTAATAGTATATTAATATTAATAAAATATAATAATAATAAATCCATTAATATTAATATTACTTTAGTATGAATAATATTTACGATATTAGTATCCTTATCAAGCATTAATGAAATATAGGTAACGGTATTAGTAAGTTTAGAGCTTTTGCACTAAAATTTCTTTCTCCACAATTTAATAGGTATTGTACGGGAGTTAAAATAGATTTGATTTCATTTCCCTTAATAATTTGCAATGGATTTACAATAAATTCTTAAATGAGGATAACATACTAGAGCTAGAACTTAAATTACTTCATTGGCATATCGAAGACTATTTAAAACTTAATTCTTTCCATCAACAATACAAGAAAAAAAAATGCTTTTCCAATACATGCCTTTTAAGTAACACAATGAAATTTAATATTTCTTCGATCAAATTTCCCAACATTCCACAAGAGAGTTTCAACAATATCTCCAATAAGTTTTAGAGTAATAACTACTAACATTCCAACAAGATCAACACACTCATATGAGGTTACAAGCCAAGTGAAAAAGGAGAATAAATTGTCTTTCCTTCAACTTTCATTTCCATCTACATTACAATCTTAAAAATGAAAATCAATAAAACTATCCTTCAAAATCTTAATACAACATCTTCCACTTAAAGTGGGAACAATTTACAATAATGGAAGCTAAAATACAAAGCAATATTACAATTTCTTCCACTTTAGGTGGGTAAAAATACAAGGTAGTTTCACATTGTCATCAACAAGGCTCCAATGCTACAAACACAAACAAGGTAGCTCCTCCAATAATTTTCTTGATTCACAAAAAGATAGGGGGAGAGGCAAAACTTTCCACCCAACCAAGATATCCAAAGGAGAAGAGAAGTTATCCTCTCCTTTGGCCCCCGAGCCCCAACCACATCACAATAGGAGAAGATCTCAACTCATGGCAACTACTAGCTTCCACAATACTTAACATATAATTTCACATTCATTCCATTTACATAAAAACACAACAGAAACTCAACGAGAAGAAAAAAAACAAGGCAACAATATCACAAGGCGTACCAAGAAAGCCAAAAGAGTAAGACCTATGGGGAGGCCACTTATGCCTCCCAATGGGAATGGGTGCCCACCCAAAAGCCTCCAATGCAACTCACAATTTCCCCTTACAACTCTTATGCCTCCCTCAAGTACCCCTTATACCTCCATAACTCTTATGCCTCCCTACATCTCTTATGTCTCCCTCATAGCAAGAAAAAAAAAGAAAGGAAATGCAAGCATCCCTCAAAACAAGGTGGGGCACCCAACCCAAACTCCCTCCACAAAAAGGGTGAACTCTTATGCCTCCCTACATAAAACTCCCCATATTCTCCTCCCACTCCATAACTTAGGCATTCTACCCACACCCAACAAGCATTTTCAAAAAAACAACAAAATGCAACACAACATACACACACATACAATAAAACAAATGACATAATTTAACTAAGGTGAAGCTCCTACCTCTCCATGGTAGAGCTTGTTCCAAGTATGAAGTTCCAAGATTCTCCAAAGCTCAAGAAAGCATCCACAAAGCTCCAAATTTCCAACTCTCTCCCAAAAATTCAAAAGACTAAAATTGATCATCTAACCCCAAAACAAGCAACAAGAATTCAATAAAAAGAGAAAGAAGAGGGAGGGGTGGTGTGGCTCCAAGTAGGATGCCACCTCATTTCCTCTCCACTCCACATCACTTGGTCAACCTCATATTCCAATGCAAAATTAATAAGTGGTTGGAGGAATGACAAACACCTTACACACTCCATCTAAGCCCACTCCCCCAAAGGACAAAATTAAATCTACTCAATATGACTTAAACGTATGACATGTCGAATTACAGGATAAATAACCATGTCAAAAGTGTATCAATATTAACAACAAAAATCTCTAGTAGTCCATATGCATCATATAAGAATCAAATCAATAACAATTCAAGATATCTCGATATCTACTAACATGCTATATCAAAAAGTATAATATATCCATAAGTGCAGATGACGATATCAAAAATAATAATAATTAAAATGTGTCAAAGGAAAGTGGGCACTACACTCCCCCATTTTGTTTTTGTGATCAAGTGAATACATGGTGGAGCTCTCGTTGGTGATGTGAAACTTGGAGCATTTGTTGATGTACAAAAAGAAATCCTTCCTTGTGATAAAACCTTCTTGTTATTCCCACTTGAGGTGGAAGTCTTGTAGTGTTGTATTTAAAAATAAATAAATGTTGCATTGTAAGTTTCATTTACCAAGTTGTATTATTATTTTGAACGAAGCTCATTGAGGAATTGTATAATATACTTTCTCCTCAAATTGCAGTATGTAAAGAAATGAATCAAAATGGAAATCATGTTTAAAAGTTTAGTTATAATTTGTATTGTGAGAAAGTAAGTTCTTTGCATTAAAATAAATGAGCTATGCTCAAGGAAAAGAAATTTCATTATCATTGTTGAAGTTATAGTATTGTAAAAGGAAAGAAAGAACATAGAAGTTGTAAAATACTAATAGTGCATGCTTGGAAACCTTGAATGTGGAACAAAGTTGTTAGTGGTTATTTGAACAAATGGTTGTAGTGGAAATGGAAAGATACAATAAATTTTAAGCAAATTATTATGTTGAAATAATACATTTTGTAGTAAGGAAAAACAAAAACATTAGAAGTAGATTTAGTTTCATTTCTACTTTTGGACTTGAAAGAAAATTTGTTGAACAAAATGAAAATGATATTGTACTTGTTGTTACTATTAAAAAAGAAAATAATTTAAAATGAGTAATTTTACTATGGAATGAATACATGAGTAAGTTCACGATGAATTTTAAAACACTCTAGTGACTTTTGTTTTTGAAAAATCTCATATTTGAAGGTTCTATTTCTAAGGAATAGGACCTCCGCCCTGTGCAGAGTGGTTGTCTCGTAACCACCGCTCAGGAAAGGAGGAAATCTCATAACCACCGCTCAGGTGAGGCAACGGTTCTTGAATCATCACCGAGGTAGGGTGGTGGTTCTATCACTAATGATAGAAAAACACAAATCCGCAATTGTGTAAATTTTAACTTGGTATAACTAAAATTTAAGCTTGTAAAAATTAAAGAGGAAACCTCCAGCAAGAAAATGAAGGTAAAATTTCATTGTTCAAAGCAAGTAAATCTTCAAATGGATAATTAAAAGTACTCAATCTCATACATATTAATGGAGGTAGGGTTTGGGCCAAAATAGAGAACTCAAAATGGAAATTACTAAATCACAACACTAGATTTGGAGTGGAAACCCCTTCAATCTTTGAATGAAATAAATTACAATGATAAATCTACAACCTAGACTAAACTAAGCTTGATTTTATAAATTCCTCCATAGTTCTTCCTTTCATGCTCCCATGGCTTCCATTTCTCCAACCTGTAAATTAAACAAAAAATAGACTAAATGAGGATACTAGGGTAAAGAAAATGATTTAATAAGAATTCATAAGGATATTTAGGGTTAGTTTGGAACCCTAGGATCTTGTGGCCACAATTGAATTGATCCAAGGGTTGAGGATCAACCCTACAATTGTTAGGTAGAAATCTATTTTTATTATAGGTGTTTTAAATAAATTTAAAGGTATGTGTAGATGGGTGAATGGGCCCATTTAAATACCTTGGTGTGCAAATTCATTATTTATTTCGTAGTATGTTTTAGAAAATTAATGATATGGACATTTAAGCTATTAAGATAATGGAACTAAAGTAACTAAGTATAAGGTTAATCATTTTGGGTTTGAATGTTAATTAAGGAGGAGAAAAACATTTAACCAAGTAAATTAAATTATGGCACCTTCCTAGTGGACGCTATTTAATTGACCTTAGAGATAAATTAAGAATATTCAATCATTTAACTTAGACCTGGTCCATCCTTTGTAAAGTAGAGATTATTGGTGAAAATTATTTTAATGTACACTAGGGGTTGACACCCTTGCAAACTTATAACTTAAAACAAAAACATTGCCACAACCTTCTCGATAAATGTATAAGATTTAATGTGTTCCTAGAACATCGTTTTTGAGGGCGTTACAAAATTTATCCCAAATCTGAACTTACACTTTCTTGTTACTTGAATTTCTACACCCTTCTTTACCCATCCCATTGGGTATGGACATGGATGCTCGTAATTTCCAAGACCAATATTTTTTACAACCATATCAAAAATCAATTTGAATGAGAACCATAATCTACTAAAGTATTTACCTTAGTCTCCTTGATTTGGATTCTAATTTGAAATAGCTTACTCATCTCTTCTTCTTCTTTTCCCCTATATGTTTGTGGTCGTGCATCCCAGCCTCTCATCTACATTTGAATCATCCTCAATCTCCACCTCTTCTTCTTTTTCCAAAGTTTCCATGGATTTATTGGAATCTTTGGTTTGGTGCTTTGGGTGCAATTCCAAATGTAACTTCCAACTTGTGATGTCAGTGTTTCCATTTATATCAAAATTCTTTAAAAGATTCTTAGGATCTTTACAAGTATGCAAAGCACTGGTGGCCTATTTACCTTTCCATTTACCTTTATAACTTGTTGATCCATACTCCTTTTGCTACTGATTTTTTGATTGGTATTCCTTTGGATCTACTTCTCCTTGCTTCATCTCATTATCAATATAGTATGCTTGCACACAAGCTTCATTGAGATCCTTGGGCTTCGTGGAGATTACCTACCTTTGAAGGTGAGTGTGAAGTCCTCCCAAATATTTGATTAGAATTTCCTCATCCTCCAAGTCCATATTAAGAAACATGGCTTGTCTTTTAAACTCTGTAGTATAGTCGTGTATGCTTTGACCACTTCCTTGTCTAAAGTACTACCACTTAATCATCTAGTCAATCTTATGGCCGATAGGATAGAAGTTAGCTCTAAGTAATTTCTTAAGACCATTCCAAGTATTGACAATAAGAAATTTATTCCTTTCACAAGTGGTTAGGTGGGTTTCCAACAAAACTAGAGCAAGACCTTCCATTTTGATATGTGAAAAGGTGATCCTTTTTGCCTCAGTGAAATTATGCACACTAAAATAAACTTTCAACTA
Source organism: Taxus wallichiana var. yunnanensis (assembly GCA_018340775.1). NCBI lineage: Eukaryota > Viridiplantae > Streptophyta > Pinopsida > Cupressales > Taxaceae > Taxus > Taxus wallichiana. Next base: position 195,433,050 of record CM031241.1, read on the forward strand.
TTTTATCCATTTATCCAGTAGTTATGCAGCTACTTTTCCTTCAAAATTCTTTATTTCAATTTTAAATTAAGTTTAAGAAGATTTTACCTTCTCACTTATAGTTGTAGCCTCTTCTTCATGCTCTTCAAAATATTCCTCATCGTGCCTCCCTCCGATACCAAATTTTCCATCCAGTGCTCAAACCACTGAGTCCATGCAATCTTGTTTAACTGAAGCTGTCTTTTACAGATCTAAAATATCTTGTTGTTTTCTATGAAAGCTATCCATCATGGTCTCTAGCATCTCGACTCTACGGACCAAGTTTTCTTCCTACATTTGAGCTCAAATTCATTGTTTCCACTTCTTCGTAGAAATATATGGTTCCCAAGGTAAAACTTCTTCCCCTTTGGACCTTGTCACTGTCATACAAATCACAAGAAATATTCAAATACCATAGTCCTGGATATATAATCAACTATGATACCAAAATGATTCGTAAAATTATAGCTTTGGAAACCTACGAAATCACACATAATTTGTTGTTCTACTTTCTACTTCAGAAAATGACATTTTTGATCTTTAGCGACTGATTAACTAGTGCTTAGAACAAAATTGTAGAAAAATGCTAAAATAATTCCACACACAACATAAGAATTTTATCCTAAAAACCCCCAATTTGAGGGAAATTTAGTCAAGAAGGGAAACTGCTCTTTATTCCCACTTGTATAAGCCAATTTTAATAAATTTTTAGATTACAATAAGTATAGAGAAGAATAACAATGTAAACTCCCCTCTAGTTACTTGTTTTCTCTATTTTCTTACACCTTGCTCCTACAAATCATTCTAACACTAAAGTCCTTACTCAATTGCTCTCATGAATACTTTGGTTCTTGATCTCTCTAGATCTTTGAATGCCAAATCCCTTTCTCCTTCATGCTTTTATAGCCTTCCCATATCCTCCTATGCACTGGAGGATGTAAAGTGGCGCAAAAAAGGAAGAGACAAGGACATATGGTTCAAATTCAAACCATTATGTGTCCTTTTAATTTTTCTACCAAAAGTGACAGGATTGCTACCCAAAGGTAGATTGGTGGTCATAGGACCGCCGCTATGGCTGGGTGGTGGTTACAAGACCGTTGTGTTTGTAGGGTGAAGGTTATGTAACCGCCGCTATGCGCAAAGCGATGGTTCTATTAAAAGCTGACAGAACCTCCATTTTCCTTATTTTCTTTTTTTTTCCTTCATGGTGCTGATAGAACTGATGAAGTGATGTGTTTTTCTAGATCCCTATGGATCACAATATAAGTATGCCAATGACATTTTAAAGAGATTTCAAATGTTGAACTCCAAGAACTAACATCCACAAAATTTTCCACGGGATTGAAACTCAGTAATGAGGATGAAGGATCTAATGTTGATCCTACATTGTATAAAGGACTAGTTGGTGGTCTATTGTACCTGATAGTTGGAAGGCCAAATATTATGTATGGTGTTTCTATCATATCAAAATTCATGGAATTCATTGAGAAGTACCACTAACAAGATGGGAGAATAATACTAAGATATCTATGTGGAACCAAGAAATATGGAATATTGTATAATGTTATAAGTAATTTCAACTTAGTTGGATACATATAGACAATGATTGTGCAAGAAGCATTGATGACATTCAAACTACTTCTAGTTATGCATTCCATTTTGGATCAGGTTCCATTTCATGGGTTTCAATGAAACAACCAATGGTCACTCTTTAGTTTGCAAAAGTATAGTATGTAGCCACAACATCAACATCATGTTAGGAAATATGGATGATTTTTTTTGTAAAGAATTTTTGTAGCACGAGGAAGTAAAAATATGACTATCTTGTGTGACGACAAATCAAAAAGTTATTTGTCAAAGAACCATGTGCTCTACAAAAAAATAAGCACATTGACACAAGATATCACTTCATCTAAGAGCTAGTCAACAATGAAGACAATTTCTTTACGTACTGAAAATCATAAGATTAAGTTGCAAATATATTCACCAAACATTGAATAAGGAGAATTAAAATTCTCCATGAATGTCTAAGAGAAATTGATATTGGTATTTTAGATTCAGGAGGAGTGTTGGAGAATGTGTAATCCCAACTACCCAAATATATCAATCATCCACCAAACCTGGGACTTTCCATGTTAGGGAAAATCTAGTGATTTTTCTCATTAATGCAAGCATGGGATGTGACGTTTATATCTGGACTTTTACATGAACCCCATGACATTCAAGTTGTTTCTCACGCTGATATAGGAGGTTCACTTTCATTGTAGAGATATATAGTGCATAGAAAAGATAATTGAAATGATGACAAAATTTTGATGAAAAGATTGTTCATATATTTTTGTGTATTTGTTTGTCTCTGATTTTAATATAAAATAGTAGATGTGTTCCTCTTTTAGTATATGCTCATTCAATCCTTTGGGCCACAATAATGGATTGTGTCACACTAACAAAAGTTTATGCTTTTTGCTTCACACCTATTAATTACATTTTCTCTAAAGTCATATGTTCTTGCAACGATCCCATTTTCTACATATTTACAATAATCTCAATACATTTAACTGAGGCTGTCAAATCTCCTAATTAGAGGTAAAAAATCACCTGATTATTGAGAAGCCAAATAATGATTCATGATGTTTTATAATACTGCATAATAGGAGGTATAAAATCCACCGAATCATTGATAAGACAAGTAATGGTTCATAAAGTCTTAGATTATTGCATTAACGTTATTAAAAAGAAATGGTTAGAAGCATGTGTTTATTTTATTTAATTGCTATAAGCATATTGAAAATTTAAAAATATACAGAATGTAGGCTACTTAATCAGTTGAAGGAATATCTTAACAAAATGTCAAATGTGTTCACAAGGACTGTAAACATATCCTACACATTGCAAATCATATCTTACAGATAATGGGATATTTAACAAATCCTTGATATCTATAAGAAAAAGGTATTCAAGTGTAAGGAAAAAAAAGGAACTCATCATGACATCCTTCAATAATAATAGAAATTGATTTCTAAAAAAATGTGTTTGAGGTTAACGTCTCGGGATAATTCTACTTCCCCTACCCGGCCAAGCCTTGTGCTGCTAGACTCTTCGGTGAAGCTAACCGAGATATGGTTAAGCTCTTTCCTTGCTAGTATGATGGTGCACTATATCTGGATATTCCAAAGGTTGTTGTAGATAGGGCTAAGGATAGATTCAAATTTACAGTTGTGGGTAGTTTTGCTGGACTAAGAGGTAATATTGATTTCGTGAGAGACTGGTGTAAGAGGAAATGGGCCTACAAGATGATTGTGAGGGCACTAGCATGGGATGGGTTCATTTTGTACTTCTAAGAAGAGTCATATTTGTAAAAAGTGCTTCTAGGAGCATAATGGTTTTATGGGAGCTATTAGCATCACTCTTAGCCTCTTCCACTTTGGAGACCTAGGAAATAGGGTGATCCGTAGGTTTAGGTTTTTGCGAGTTTATATTTTAGTAACTCCCTATTTGGATTCGACTCCCAGCTCTTACCTTGGAGTTTATGGGAGCTCGAAATATTTTTGGGGATAACAAGATCTATGGGGGTGTTGATCACTGTTAATCATGCAACAAAAGCTAGATCTAGATTGGTCTATGCTCGGCTATGTATCAATGTTCCAGTGGGATCCAAGGTGTCCAAATGAATATTTTTGGGCTCTGTGCGACAAATGGAAATAAGTGATTGATGTTGAGAGTTCACCGATTATTTGTGACAAGTGCAGGGTGGTTGGCTATGAGACAAAGACCTACTATCATGGTTCTCTACCGTCCTAGTAAAAAAATGAGTGTTCCAGCCCTTGATTACCTGTCTCTCAGATTCATGATGAGTCGGGGAGGAGGTTTCGACTGAAGAAGAAGATGATGTGGAGGAGGATGGCGAAGAGGATTTTTCGGTGGTTCCATAAAAGAATATAGCGTTAGAGGCGATGGATCTTGGAGGCGGGGTCGGTGTTGTTGGAATGAAGTGTGCTCGCATCAGAATGGCAGTGGTCGAGCTGTGTGTTAAGGGGTAGTTCCAATGGTCACATTGACTTGGATGGGCCAAATTCAAATTCAAAACTTGGTATTAATGAGGTGAAATTGGTGACATGTCAAAACATTGCATTAATTTTGCATCCATTTCATATATAGGTCCAACAGTTTCTCGGTACGAGGGAGCCACACTATGACTTGTGGAAACTGCTTGGTGAAGGATCGATGCTTTTTGGGTGACATGGAGGGTAGGTTTGAGGTGGTCCTTAGGTTGGATGAAGGTGTTCGTGGTGGGGTAGTGATGGGGTCGTCAAATGCCGGGCTCATAGGGCTAGTAGGACTATGGTCCAACCCAAGAACCATAAATTCATACAGTCCATTCGTATGACGCAGAGTCATTTTTGGCCGGCCTATGACATCATGTCTTGAAGGTTAGCTCTCATGTTTCTCTAGGTCAATTTTCTTAGGCTTGGAGTTCACTATAGCTATCTTGGACTTGTCTTTGTTTCTATTTGGGTTATCACCTTGGTTCTCTTTTTAGTCACTTATGACTTGGCTTTTCTTGATGTAAAGAGTTTTTTAATCCTTTCAAAATCAAATCCTTTTTACCTTATCTTACATATACATATATGCAAATCTTGTATATGTTACATTGCAAATAATAACATAAAGTTAGGAAAAAATTGGAAACTTAAACTCTAATGTAGAACAAAAGCAGCTATGTAAAATTGTATGGAAATTAAAAAGAAATTTATTTTAATCAGAGTATTGCCATATTAATATTATATTTATAACCATCCCAATAGTTTCTTGAGAACTTTATTTAACAAAATATGATGACATGGGCTGTAATCGTTGCTTGATATGCACACAAAAGGATTTGATACAAGGATACTTATAATGATTAATTCTAGTTTCTGAGAAAATTTGACACAAATCCTTGACTATAGGACAGCGAAAATATTGGTCAGCCACATACTATATACATCCAGCCTCATCGACATTGTAACACACTCCCAAAAATGTACATAGGGAGAAAAGAAGGGATAACTCATACCAGAAGAATCCAGAAGAATTAAGAAATAATAGTAGGATACTAACATTTAACATAACATTTTCATTTTAATACTATAAGAGTACTAGCATTTAACTTTAATCCTCCAATAGTCCTCCTTTGGACTTATGGATCAAAGGAGGATTATCTCATTCCAGAAGGTTGTATAGATAATACTATAAACGTACTTACATTTAACCTGACGTTTTCTTCTCAATACTAGGAAACATTACCAGCTAAAACCCAAAAGAAAAATTGCAATTTCATTCCTCGATAGCCCTTTGAAACGCAAAACAATAACAACTATTAAATAGCAGCTTGATAAACAACAAAAACACTACGTACTTGTTCGAGAACAACTGTAATAACTTAGAATAAAGATGATAGTTAGCAACTTCCAACTGGTAAATAACTACATATTATTGATCATATGAATAAAGTTATCCTTAATGCTATTTCGGAAAGAACTGGTTTGGTAACCTTTTATAAAATGCGAATGTAACTATCAAATAGAAAATAGAAATAGTAAAATTATGAACGCTGAAACTGTCTTTCAAAAGTTTTTGAAACCTTACTGAATTATATAGATTGCCATATACTGGAAGGAGATTATCGCTGGATATTTTTATACAAAGATGAATTGAAGCGACCTGTCACAACGTTCGTTCTTGCGCGTGGGCAGACCATGGCTTCAATTTCCTACTTTATTGTTCCTCAGGCAATTTATTAGCTATTTCATACTCCTGAAATTTCAATCAATTTCTATAATCAAATAAAAATGTCAATTTCTTGAATGACAATAAGTAATGTTTACGTCGAAGTTACTCACTTCTTAACAGGTGCTTTACATGTTGGCCGATTGCACCTGATGTCTGCGTATTAGAGAAATATTATAAAAAGAATTATATATTTTCCAAAAGTACGTAATGTCTACATTCTGAACAAAGATGATGAAAATATAGGGAATTATATGTTTGCTAAAAGAACCCGTTGTCTGTGTAAAGTACACAAGCCTTCATGTTCAGACCCACTCAGAATGCGCACACAATTTTATAAACAAACTTAGATTTAACATAGCAAGTTAACAGAAGTATATCATGCATACCTCTGCACGGGCATGGAAAACTCTAGCTTTGGGTTTGTAATGGTTTATTTGTTGATTCTTCATGTATCCTTTTTTGTCTTTTTCCTTGAGTTGAGTCAAAGGAAAATAAGGCATCCTTATTCTGATCAAATTTCTCGACCTGGAAAATTGCTGATACTGATATTTGCATTGGATGTCAGTCAAAAAGGATGCTGGTTCACGATGCTTCAGAACATGCCGCAGCCGCTTTGACTGTGTAATAATGATACACATATTCAGACCCTTAGTGCAAAATCTATAATTTCACAAAAATAAAATTGTATAGCAGACTTACCCAATTGTTTGAATTGCCACCTAGCCGAGCACCCATTTTAATCAAAGAAGAAGGATGATAATGGTACTGTTTCGTGATTTGGCCTTCGCCAACGCTTGAATCGCCGTGACTGTTACAACTGATCTGGGAAAGGGATGTGCAATATCTGATAATTTGTTTCTCTGAATCTGTTAAAGACTCAAAGTTGCAATTGGGTATGGCTCTTTGAAGTAATATTTGAATGGCCTCTTCTTCCGTGAGATTTGGAAGATGAAAACAATTTCCGGATATGTCGTACCCAATCACTTCCAGAAGTTCTTCATAAGTGCAAGACGTGACTAGAACTAAGCTACCTTCGGTGAATGGTAGACGGAGGAACATACGGGTGATATGAGTGGATGATTCAGTTGTGCAGACATCATCGATTGCAAGGAAAACCTGTAGTTCTTTTATTCGCTTCACCAATAGGTCTTGTCCCTGCATCAATGATACTTATCGTTGAATCACAGAGCTCCGTGCATATTACAATAACACAACCATTTATTCGCATTAACTATTACGTTCTCCATAAATTCCAACGAAAAATATATTTGGAGGTGCAGTCATTTCTAAATAAACACACTTCTATTATCAGCGGAAAAAAAAAATACTAAGAACCAATTTACAAAGAATAAATACTATCAATAGAATATACAATCTTTCAATAACAAAGAATAAATACTAAGAACCAATTTACAAAACCTATTTGAATTCATTCTTTATGTAATTTCCCCAAATGGACACTTTGCAACCCTAAAGTGATTTTAGGCAAATCCTATTCACTAGCAGCAATTTATAGAAATTTTAGAAAAGAATATCATGCACATCTGAATTTAAATAAGGAAAATGCGACTAGGGCAGTGTAAAAACTTATAGAAACCAAGGGGTAAATCAAGACATTTGCACCATAGGCTGATCCATCAGATTTATGAAGCACAAAGACAGTTAAAACCAGATTTGGAATATAAAAGAGGATGAAAATAATTTATAAAAATTATGCAGAAGACTTGCCTCAAACACAACCAAAAGGGGTCCTTTCTCCACACCAAAAATTCTGAAAATGAGATTATCTAATTTATTAAATCATAACTAATAATAGCAGCCGGAACATCCCTAAAAGAAACCACAAAACAACATATAACAACTTCTAAAGAGGTCACTCCATTTGGAAAAGGATGAGAAACATCACAACAAATTTTTCTTTTTAACCCTTGACCATCGAGGAGACAAAATGAGCTAAAGATCTTCGTCATGATTATCTTAGGAAGTGGGATATTTAAGTCCCCCCTTCCCAAATTTTCTTGCCCTCAAGCAATTCCAAACTCATTTGTGTAAGTGTCATGTACAATAGACAAAACAAGATGAAATAATCCAAAAGTCTGGCCCATGTACCTATCAAGTGGGATAAAACTTGCCACCATTTATCACTCACAAGATGCTCTTGTACACAAAGTTGCACCCAAGGAAAAACATGACTCAGATTGCCGATTTCATCTTCTAGTTCATCATTTTTCTCAAACAAATCTAAATATGCAATATATATGACATTATCTCATTTGTTGCATACCTTTCAATGTCTTCATAGTCAACAATGGGCTAAATTACCTATTGAGACAACTGCTGTGATAACATACTCATTTCTCTTCCCTCCTCATGTTGTGGAGTATTCCCTTAATCCTGGAATGATCCTATCATGTTTTCGGCTAACACTCTTTGAGGAACTCCCTTCCTCATACCTTGCAAAACAATTTAATTGTCTTGCACTTTGAAATTTTAACTCTGTGGTTTGATAATTTTTGACGAAATCACCCAAAGATTGAAGCCATTTTACACCAAGAACTAAATCTAACCCATCAATACCAATAACATAAAATTCATCACTTACCTCATGACCTCCCATGGTGAATTGGAGTTGTGGAATCTTCTTGGTGCATGTGATTGAATGTCCATCAAGAAGAATTACATTGAATCCTTGGAATTCTTCTTCTTGCAACCCCAATTAGGTATCCAAATATTCATCAATGAATTTATGTGTTGCCCCACTAGCAATCAATATGGTGATCATTTTCCCATGAAGATCACCTCTAACATGGAAAACATAGAAACTAGGCAACACTTGTCAATGTAGCTAGTGTTTCACCTATGAAAACCACCTCACCTTATTTTTCTTTGTCTTTTGGATCAAAATTATCTTCATCCCCATCATTATTTGAAACTACCTTAATGTAATAGATAGATCCATTACCTTTGCAATGATTTTTGGTGTCCATGGGTCCTTAAAATAAAAAAAAACATAATTCATTCCTCGTTAACTCATTCCTTACTTTAATTTCGAAATTGTTTTTTTCCCATTCTTATGCCTTTCCATGCTTCCAAATATTTACTTCCCCTTACTTATAAAATTTGAGTTGTTATTGGATACTCAAATGTACTATTTTTCTTCCCCAAAGGAGTTGCTTGATGCTTCTGAAATTGTTGATTTCTCCCCTTTAATGGAACTGAACTCTCTAAGTCCAATGATTTTTTAATGGCACCTTGAAGAGATCAAGGATTAAAGGCTTTGCCATGGTTCTCCTAAACCTTCAACAAACAATAAAATAAGCATCCCTTCACTAATATCAGTCACCATCACTACAATTGTTTGAAAATAAGAAATATAGTTATCTAGAGTTCCTTCATTCTTGATTAGGGCTAGCTCCCAAAAATGAAAATATCAATCCATTCTATCATGGCATTTAAGTGGACATCTGAAGGCAAGGAAAGTTTTGAGGCAATAAAAGAGGCTATATCTCAAGCTCCCACTCTCGTCAATCCAGACTTCTCCAAGGACTTCATGCTATATACCTTTGGTGGTGGAGACACAATTTCTGCAATCTTGGTACAGAAAAACAAAGAGGGATTAGAACAACCAGTTGCTTTCTTCAGTCAAGGCTTGGAGCAATACAAAACAAGGTACTCTTTCATTGAAAAGCATGTCCTTGCAGTGATGAGGAGCTTAAAGAAATTCAAGCACCTAGTCTCAAACAACAAGATCCAATTATTGGTATCTCATGTGGGAGTCAAGGACTTCCTTCTTAACAAGGATCTGAATGAGAAACGTGTAGGATGGATAACATTGCCATGGAATATGACATTGAGATCAAGGTCATAAAACTAGTACGTGGAAAAGGACTATGTGAACAGCTAGCTTTAAGTCACAAGTTGAAGTAGGTGATGGAAAAGTGACTATCATGGTACTACATGATGGTCAAGAACAGGAAAATGATGATGTGCTCACTCCTTATTGGACTCAGAATATGATACAGCTTCCTACAGGAAGGCCTATGCCCTCAAGAATTGAGCAAAGCAAAAAGGAGATACTTTAGATTACAAGCCATTCCATATGTGCTTGTTGATGGTGTTTTGTTTAAAAAAGACATCAATGGAGTTCTATTGAGGTGCATTGGGACAGGTCAAATTGAGAGGGTGTTACGAGATTTTCACGATGGAGATTTTGGAGGACATTTCACCCCACGAGTAACAGCCCTCAAGATAATGAAGGAAAGGTATTATTGGCCGACAGTGCTCAGTGACTGCTATACATGGATAAGAAAGTGCAAGAAATGTGCACTCTTCACGGGAAAGGAAAGACTAGCAGGGCTTCCATTGCACCCAATTTTGGTTGACCAACCATTTATGTAATGGGGATTGGACTTCGTTGAGGGCATCAACCCAAACTCAAGCCAAGGCCACAAGTGGATTCTCATGGCAATGCAGACTATTTCACCAAGTGGACCGAAGCGGTAGCGCTCAAAGAAGCAAATGAGTCTAACATACTAGAATTTTATGAAGGAGTAGTGACTAGGTTCGGTGTGCCGCCACTATCATATCGCATAATGCATCGCATTCATAGGTTCCAAGATTACGAATGGGCTATCAAGAATGGAATCTATTTGAGCACCTCTTCAAATTATTACCCTCGTGGTAATGGACAGCAGAGTTCACGAATAAAAATTTGCTAAGAATCATCGAAGGACTCTAGATTAAAACCAAAGGACATGGCATACCAAGCTAAGATCAGTGTTTTGGGCTGACAAGATAACACCAAAAAGGTCTACAGGTAATTCTCCCTACAAGCTGGTTTATGGGAAGGAGGCAGTATTGCCTATATCATTAAAACTACCTACATTAAAGCTCATGAAGCAGTTGGAGTTGTCTGATTTTGAACCAAATGAAGCCAGGTATGTAGAGTTGATGGAATGTGAAGAAATCAGAGAACATGCAGTTCAGATGATTGAGAAAGATCAGGCCTTAGTAAAAAGATGGTTTGATAAGAAGGCAAGAGAAAAAACCTTCCAGGAAGGGGATCTAGTTCTGAAATGGGATGCAGATCAGGCAAAACCAGAAGGCATGCCAAGTTTGATGCCATTTGGAGTGGTCCCTACATAGTCACGGGATGTAAAAGTAGTAATGCCTTCCAATTGTCTACATTGGATGGAGAAGAACTCCCGATTCCGGTTTACGAAACCTATCTTAAACATTGCTACTAAAAGGAAAAGGTTTGCCCTTGTAAATATTATCCTAGATTTCAATTCCTCTAAGTGCGATGCACATTGTCTTCTTGTACTTATGTTTTAATTTTCCTAAGTGCTTCGACACGAGTTTTTTTTGCTCTCAGGTTGAATTTCTATAGTTCAACATGCTCTCAAAGAAGGAGTTGCGGTATCGTGGCTCGGATCGATATCGGATGGTTTCAAGTTATTGCTTATGACTCCATGCCCAATGGATTGCTAGAAGGCCACTCATCTTCTACCTAGTAGGCAGGTGATCCCGTTGAGTCGCCAAATTCTTGTATATATCTCCTCCCGGGTAAGAAGATGTAGACAAGAAGAAGGATATGGAAATCAAGGAAACTCAAAGTGTTGACATGTAAAAATTTGCAGGTTTGAGGCGCAAAGCGAAAATGTCAGCATGAAAATGGATGCACCTATGGCGCAGGTAAGAAGATGTCGACATGCAAAAAGTCACGCCCATGGCGCAGGTTTGAGGCACAAAGAGGAAAATGTTGACATAAAAAATGGATGCACCGATGGCGCAGGTAACAAGATGTTGACATGCAAAAATTCATGCCCACGCGTAGGTTTGAGGTGCAAAGAGGAAAATGTTGACATGAAAATGGATGCGCCTATGGCGCAGGTAAGAAGATGTCGACATGCAAAAATTTGCGCCCATGGCACAGGTTTGAGGCGCAAAGTGGAAAATGTCGACATGAAAATGGATATGCCTATGGCGCAGGTAAGAAGATGTTAACATGCAAAAAGCGCCCATGGCATAGGTTTGAGGCGCAAATCAGAAAATGTCGACATGAAAATGGATGCGCCTATGGCGCAGGTAAGAAGATGTCGACATGCAAAAATTCGCGCCCATGGCGCAGGTTTGAGGCGTAAAGTGGAAAATGTCGACATGAAAATGGATGTGCCTATAGCGTAGGTAAGAAGATGTTGACATGAAAAAATTCATGCCCAAGTCACATCTTTAGGAGGCGCAACATTTTTAGCGTTGACACCCTGATAGAATGCAAACCCTGATGTAGATATTCAAATGGCCATAACTTTTCACAGGGAGCTCGATTCACGCAAGGTTGGAATTTTTGGAAAGCTTACGAGGTAATATATCCAAAAAATGTTTGGATTTAAGTGGAAATCTGAAGGCAAGCCAAGTTTTGAGGATATAAAAGAGGCTATATCTCAAGATCCCACTCTCGTCAATCCAGACTTCTCCTAGGACTTCATGGTATATGCCTTTGGTGGTGGAGACACAATTTCTACAATCTTGGTACAGAAAAACAAAGAGGGATTAGAACAACCAGTTTCTTTCTTCAGTCAAGGCTTGGTGCAATACGAAACAAGGTACTCTTTCATTAAAAAGCATGCCCTTGTAGTGATGAGGAGCTTAAAGAAATTCAAGCACCTAGTCTCAAACAACAAGATCCAATTGTTGGTATCTCATGCGGGAGTCAAGGACTTCCTTCTAAACAAGGATCTGAATGAGAAACGTGCAGGATGGATAACCCGTGTCATGGAATATGACATTGAGATAAAGGTCATAAAACTAGTACGTGGAAAAGGACTATGTGAACAACTAGCTTTAAGTTAGCAAGTTGAAGTAGGTGATGGAAAAGTGACTGTCTTGGTACTACAGGATGGTCAAGAATAGGAAAATGATGATGTGCCCACTCCTTGTTGGACTCAGAATATGATACACTTCCTACAGGCAGGCCTATGCCCTCCATAATTGAGAAAAGAAAAAAGGAGATACTTTAGATTACAAGTCATTCCATATGTGCTTGTTGATGGTGTTTTGTTTAAAAAAGACATCAATGGAGTTCTATTGAGGTGCATTGGGACAGGTCAAATTGAGAGGGTGTTACGATATTTTCACGATGGATATTCTGGAGGACATTTCACCCCATGAGTAACAACCCTCAAGATAATGAAGGTAGGGTATTATTGGCCGACAGTGTTCAGTGACTACTATACATGGATAAGAAATTGCAAGAAATGTGCACTCTTCACGGGAAAAGAAAGACTAGCAGCGCTTCCATTGCACCCAATTTTGGTTGACAAACCATTTATGTAATGGGGATTGGACTTCGTCAGGGTCATCAACCAAAACTCAATCCAAGGCCACAAGTGGATTCTCACGGCAACAGAATATTTCACCAAGTGGACCGAAGCAGTAGCGCTCAAAGAAGCAAATGAGTCTAACATACTAGAATTTTATGAAGGAGTAGTGACTAGGTTCGGTGTGCCGGCCACTATTATATCAGACAATGCATTGGCATTCATAGGTTCCAAGATTATAGAATGGGCTATCAAGAATGGAATCTATTTGAGCACCTCTTCAAATTATTACCCTCAGGGTAATGGACAGGCATAGTTCACGAATAAAAATTTTCTAAGAATCATCATAAGGACTCTAGATTAAAACCAAAGGACATGGCATACCAAGCTAAGATCGGTGTTTTGGGCTGACAGGATCTTGATGTTTCATCTCTGTACTGTTTGAAATCTCTTCCACCTTGGGTGATTTACTTTGTAGGGGTTCCACAACCGGTTCTGAATGAGGGATAATTTTCAAATTAACTAGTAGAGAATCCTTCCACCAAGAAGGATTTTCCTTTTGTTTGGAATGTTCACATTCATATAAAATATTCCCTGTTTGGAAGCATCTTCGGCATCTGAAAGCTAAGCCCTCATAGTCTATCCTTTGCACCCATTTCCTATCACCAATTTGTAAGTGTATTTCTACTGGGAGGGCTTGAGAGGTGTCAATATCTACCAAAATTATAGCATAAGTTGTATGTGTTTGATGGGAGGTTTTATCATCAACTTTCATAGAAGATCCTAGGGTATCTCCTATGACAATGAGGCAAGATCTGTTCTAGAGACACAATAGAAGTCTTGAATCCAGATAGGGTAGGTATCAAAGGATTCTTTGAGGGGGTCAAAATATAGATAACATGGCTTAAATGTGAGTCCATGTTCTACCCAAACCCAATATTTATTAAATATTAAATCCATGTCCTCGGGGTTTCAAAAATAACAATAAAATAGGCTTTAGCATAGGGGTAGAGTTCAATCTTACCCGTAATATTTTCCCTCCATATTTGTGTAATCTTATCATTGAGATAAGAAATATTAGGCCAAAACTTATGAAACCTGCAAATGAGAACAAGCCGGGATACGCTTTCCTCTTCCTTTAGGACATTTTGCAGTAAATCCTCTTCTCTCTTCAACACAGGAGTCATCTATGATGATGTTAAAGGCTTGTCAATATTTCTAGAATTCTCCTACTTTGTTTGGAGACCACGGAAGCTTATAATTTAGCTACACTTACCAGTTTCCCCTAGTTTAAATGACTATATCTAGAAATACCTCCATCATATTTTCCATTACTAGATTCAGAGTTTTGTCCAATCTGGGTGTTAGGGCTTCGATTCCCCTGATTGGGATGTGCTAATCTAGAAGCATCACCCAGATCTAATGATGTAGCAGCCTTTGCAAGATGGAAATGAGCATTTTTAGAGCTTAAATTCTTGAGATTGGGGCTCCTATTATCCTTACCAACATTTTTACCAGCTGGTCCTAGGTTTGGGCAGGTTTGAACCGTCTCCAGTTTCACCCTTTTTTTCAATAACAACATGCCCTATCCATCAAAAATCTTCATGTCTAGATTTTTTTGTATTGTTTTTGTTATGTCCGTCATTAGATATTCCATTGAAAGAGTTTTTTAGGGATCGATTAGGTGAGATGTTGTAGCTATTTCCTGAGAGAAATCCTCTAAATTTGGTGCCTCCTTTCTCACCTTTTGGGACCCTATCTCCATTGATATTTGAATGAGTATGTGTGATGCCTAGAGTTTAATATTTCTCACCAATCTGAGCCAAAATATCCCAGCCTCCATCACCATATGAGTTTCTTTGCCATCTAGGGTTTTTTGATGCTTTTCGTGTAGAGTTCGTGGAATTCACCATCATAAAAACTACAAACTACAAACTAATCCAACCTCTCACTAAGAATACAATAATTTACTAACCTATAGTGAATGGTTAGTTAAGTAATTATTCACAATATAATATTATATTAAGTATGCACATTATTACACCCAATAAAAATATATTTGCTAATTAATTCGAGCACTAGATTTTATTTTCTTAACATTTTAACACACTACATTGGTTCGTTTCCTTGCATTGTTCCTCTTAATTCACTTTATAATATATTTATGAGAAAATTATATATGACTTGTGAAACATCCTCAATATATATGACTTTTACTATGTTAAGGAGATCCTCTAAAGATACAACCAATCCTTAGTATTTGTTATGATCATAGTTTTTTGAATCACTGACACCTCAGTATTTTGGTGTAACAATTCATTACATTTGGTATCAGAGTGACTACTCTGTATTCAAATCCAACTAGGTTGGTCATTCATTGTATCTAGGGCCTATGGGGTTCCTAAACATGTGTGAAGTGGGGCTCATATGTACGTAAGCGTGGGTGTAAACCAATCCTAAGGTCGGGCTCTGCGGAAGGGTGGTAGAATGTTACGATCTTGGTGTACGCAGACTCATTGATATGTCGAGGTTTTGGTGTAATGATGTTTTACACATTCTAATACTCTCATCATATCCTCATAAATTTGGGCTTCTACCTCCACCATATTTTTTGATTGACATCTCTATTATAGATCGAGTGGACCAATTTTTTATATTCTTTAATTAACTCCTTTTCTACTCATGGGTCCAGGTATACATCTTTGTAAGTATGTCAAACTTTTATATGATCTTTAATATCTAGAATTCATTAATTCCTTGATATTTTGGTGTAAAATTTAGTTATATTTGGTATCGAACCACTAACAATATTAGAATCCCACTCATTTGGTTATGCCATATTTCTAGGGCTCGTGGGGCAAAAAATGTCGATGAAGTGGGGAACATATGTATGGGAATGCAAGAACATACCCAACTTGAGGTCGATCTCTTCATAAGAGTGGTAGGATGATATGATCCTCGTGTCCACATTTCACTCACACCTCAAGGTTTTGGTGTAACGGTTCATTATAAATTTAGGGTTGCATAGGGATATCCACATGATGTAATCCTTATTCTTCACTATACATTCTATTAACGAATTATAGGTTTCCACCATCTCTAAGAACCATGTTAATAATCTTAGAATTGCACATTTGTTTCTTTCTTATTCTCCAGTGTAGGACTATCCTCTATATTATATTACCCATGCACACTATAATATAAGTAAAATAATTCCCACTCAATGTTTGGTGGATAATTCTACGCAATGTGGTCTGTATCTTTGAAAAAATATAAAATTGATTCCTTGTCTCCTCAATTTTTATCCCATCCTTATTTTTTAGTAACTCTCTTGGTATCCCCCTTCCTATGCACCGTAACATCTTTTCATACCATTCTAACCTTAATTTTTGCCATAATAACTTTCATATGGTGCTTTTGGTTTTAGTATGTTCCATCCTA
The DNA here is from genome assembly GCA_018340775.1 of Taxus wallichiana var. yunnanensis. Lineage (NCBI taxonomy): Eukaryota > Viridiplantae > Streptophyta > Pinopsida > Cupressales > Taxaceae > Taxus > Taxus wallichiana. The sequence goes on from CM031241.1 coordinate 195,449,600, forward strand.
GAATTTATTATCCTAAAGGAGGTTCCCATTTGTTTTCCTATGTTTTTACATGGGAAAAATTCAATAAGAAATTAGGAAAACCATACCATAATGTCAAAAACCTTCTAGACATCCCTTAGATCAAGCTATCCCTCGGTGTCAATTCCTATCTTTTCCCCTAGTGATTAATCTCTTAGTGGCATCAGTTTCCCTAGGTTATTTAGGAATAAAATTCCATTCAAATAAATTTTGGAGTAGTGCATCTAAAAGTAGAGTTACAAGCAATCTTAGGAGGGACTACCATAAATCTTTCTAAGATAAGTGCACAACCCCTGGAGCATAGAGAAGGCTAAAATTCATCGTGGAGAGATATTAAAGAACTAGAAACATCAAGGAATAGATCTAAAAATATTTAGGGAATTTTTGGAGATATAGGAGGAAATTTACCAAAAGTGGGATTTTGAGGCTGAAGGAGATTTCACCATAAAAGAGTACCTAAGTTTGATGTACTGATTATAGGAGCTCTGAATGAGTTATGAGAAATACAAGATAACATTGTAAATAATTTTTAATCCCCTACATGTTGGAAAAAAAAATCAACTTAAAACCCCATGTATTTTTAGACATCTCATTCATTATATGCACCATGGGCATTCCCGAGACAAAGGGAGAGTTTTGTAGGTGTTTCAAGATGAATCAAGCCATAAGATCCATGTCATTCTTCTCAAAAGTTATTTTTCATACAAAATAATATAAATAATCATCCAAAAATTCATCAAGTAACCTAGGCTATCGTCTTTCCAAGTTACCCTCCAAGGTGTGCAATTCGATACTTAGTCAAATTTCTAAAGGGACAAGTGAAAACCTGAGGCTGAGGTGAAATTTTAGTACCCATTACACCAAACCAAAGGTTAAAATGGTGTAAAAAAGTGTGCCCTACCTCTTATAGACCCTTTGGTCACTCATATGACCCTGACGACTTGAGATAAACCCCTTTGACCATGTTGACTCAATCCTCCACCAACCCCTGCATGCTTGCAACTTGTCCTAATAGGTCTAAGGGACATGTTTTTGAACCCATTACACCAAAAAAATATGGAAATGGTAAAAAATTTCACCCTTCCCCCTTTAGCCTTCAAGTTCCTCATACGACCTTTTTTCTCGCTCCCAAGTGTTCAAATATAGCTCCCTCCTCCATTCCTCTAACTAAACGCATGTATGAAAAGTGTCATAATATGGATAAGGGGAACATTTTTGAACCCATTACAACAAACCAAAGTTTAAAAAGGTGAAAAAAATTCTCCTCACCTCCTCTCTTCATGCTAAAATGCTATAAATTCAAACAGTTAGGCATATGTTGCTCAAACCCCTCACATGCTCCCCGCATTGCCTAAATTTTTCATGAATAATTCCTCCATTTTTATGCCATATCCATTTCTGAAATTTTCCATGATCTAGGAAAATGAAAAAAAGTAAATAACACAAGAAAATCTTGATTTTTGCAGAGTAAAAATGATTTTTTTTCCGAGAGAGACTTCAAAACTCACGAAAGAGATTTACTCATATCTAACAAACTGGTGAACAAATAAACATGTAATTGTTTGCACTATTATATTTTTCTAGAGGCCATGAAAATATAATAATAATTTTTTACATACACACTACATATTTTTCGCAATAAAGAAACCCTAGTTTCTCGCGGAAAAAACTTGAATCTCCATTTCTAGACACCATGTAGACTTGACACTTAAGAGGTGCACTAAAGAGAAAAAACCCATATTATAAAATTTGGTTTCATAAAAAAACCAAGGTCCAGAACCATAATTTATAAAAAAAATCAAGCCTCCTACACAATCAGTTGTTATTTTTAGTAATCCTATATGGAAAGCGATTTCGACAAAATATTTGTGCACAGAAGTGATCTAGAGAGCCCATCAAAGTGGTTGGAGACCAAAAAGGTAGAAATTTCCACTTAATAAAAATAGTAATCCCCTTTTCCAAGTGTAGTAAGGTGTATCAAGGATCCATGTATACTCATCACTATTTGTTGATGTGAACAGTGTGTGCATAATTATGAATGATTTTTTTTTGTAGAATGTGACCATGTCCAAAAGGACCCTAAAAACATTTCCCAAATGTCATCTCGAATCCACCTCTAGAAATATAAATAGTTTCTTTATACACTCATTTTATTGTCCATTTTTTCTATATATTAGGTACAAAGGTGAGTTTGTGATCATCATCATCAAATTGTTCATGGTGTGATTCATCAGAATATTCAAACCAACATAACAATATTGCAAAGGGTCAAAGCACGGCTAATTTCAATCTTCACCTCCTCCTGAGTGGATCCTCATGAGAAATACTTACGATAATCAAGGTAATATTGTAAGAGTGTTTCTAAACAATCAATGGTGTCCATGCATCATATAAAGGGGTAGATCAGGATAATTCCTCAAGGTGCAGAAGTTCATTGTTTCAAGAGTTTCAAAAGGCATAGAATTAAAGGAAAAGGTGCCAATTTGAGATGATTCTAATTAGAGTGTTTAATTAGGAAATTTATTAATCTTGGAAGATACTTCATCAGAAAAATCATTATCTTCTTTTATTCTCTCTTGCCCTCTCCTTTCTCTCTCCTTTATAATTCTTCATTAGGATTCATCATTTTACTACATCCTTTTCCCTTAAGAAAAGTACTTATTTCCTACAAATGAAATGTCACAAGTGGAATATAAATGTGAAGAGTCATTCAAGGGGAGAGGAGAGGTCAATTAGAATTTCTATAAATTGGGATGGCTTCTCTATTCCAAAGGATACATATTTTAAGAGTTTCTACTATGTAGTAAATGTGGATTCTAGTTGTTGAAATTTACATCAATGTACAAGAAATAAAATCTACATTTTCTCTATTTTCCTTTCTCATATTTTCTTCTATTTATCTCATTATAAAACTTTTTTGAATTTCAATAAATAGGAAAAGTCTTTATTGATTTTCTTGATAAGGAGATTTCTAAAACCTTGTGTTCATGGTCTCACCTTGTCTTGATGTTTGTAACAAATAAGTTGTTTTTCTATATTGAATGTTTAACTACTTTGGTTACTACGTGTGACCTATGAAATTATTCTACTCATGAAAGTAAATTTATATCCCTAATTACCCCTCTTTCTCCCTATCTCATTGTAATTTCCTCCCTTGTACCCCATACAAAAAATTTACCACGAGTTCGAGTTGATTGCCCTTGTGTGATCCCCAACCTACTTAGTAGACAAAAAAATTAATTTTGGTTTAGATTAGTCAAATTGAATAATGGGAGTTTCACCATTCATTACAGAGGGGCACAGCCTCGTGAAATTTGTTGGAGACACTTGATTTTCCATATTGACTAATTTTCTCACAAATTTTTTTTATTGACATCACTGCAGAGAGGTTTACCGAAGTGCACTAAAAAATGGATCCCTCCCCGAAATAAAAAAGTAAAAAAATACAAAATAATATAAAACATTTTTTAAAAAAGTACTTGATTGATCAAAAACCTCTTTACATTCCTGATTGAGAATTATTCACTTTTCATTTGTTGAAGAAAAAACAACTAACGTGGAAGAAATCATGGTGAACGAAGAAAGAGAAATACCCAAACTCATTGTTCCATGTGGAAGGAATACAAGTTCACTTTCTCTTACACCTCTTCATGAGCTACCAATGTGTTCCCACAAGAAATTTCCTAAGTTTAGAGGAGATGTTTCCTAACTCCCTAAAGAGCATGTAACAGCCTTTATCAATGCATTTGGTGTGTTGTGCAACAAACATGTAGACATATCTTTCAAATTGTTCATGGATTCGTTGCAAGATAAGGCAACTCGAATGGTTTTATCTCTTACGAGCACAAACTATCACTTGTTGGGATGATATAGGAATGAAATTTGAAATCATCTTTAACTCTATAGAAGAATGTTAGGATATCTTGCTTCAACTCATACTAATGAAGGAATCTACTTTGAATCTAAGAGAGAATTTGTTGCTAAATACGTCAAGTTAATAAGAAGAATCCCAAAATGTTTCTTTCCTTCAGAAAATAACCTAAAGATATTCTTTAACATTGTTTCACAACCTACAGTTGGATTCTTCCTTAGAAGATTACAACCTAGCGATTTGAAAGAAGAACAAGATTATGATATTGAAACAAAAGATGTTCTAATCTTGTCTGGTAGGGTAAAGAATCCCAATGGTAAACAAAAAGGTAAATTTTTGGTTCAATACCCACTAATCAAATAATTAAAAAATGGCTAATGATATGATTTCCATGAGGAAGAAAATATCTCAGATCATAGGAGCACCACGAAAGCTTTCCCTTAAGGCTTTGTTGTTCAATGAAATGTGTGAGAACTATGAAGACATAGAATAATAAATTTCGGAATCTAAGGATGAAGGAGAATGTGGATGTGCTAAGGTTAGGTTTTGTGAGTAGAAAATTGATGATGAAGAATTCACTAACAATTATTCATATGTGGTATTCACACAATCCCAAACTGAGAAAGAAGAATCTTCTTCCACTTCCCAAGTTAAAATATTGAATCCTTAAATTGAGACTCTAAGAAAAGTAGAAATGAAAGGAGGATTATAAAATTCACTCCAACAAGTTTAGTTGAGAAGAAGCACGAGGCCACCCTAGCCAAGAATGTTTCTGCTTCTTCAAGTAAACCCCTCTTCTACTTCTCTAGGAAAATCCATTTCTAAAAACATCCATGTTAATACTACCATAACGCATGATTTTCCATCCACATCTTAATCATTAGACATGATTGACTATTTAAAAAAATCCAAGATCTAAATGTCTTTCTTTTAATACTTAAGAACTCATACCAAACAATCTAAAAGACTTATTCAACACGTCAAAGAAAGTATAACTATTTATAAATATGCCTCCACCAAAGAACCACCATGTGCATATCAATACACTCCATCCATGATTTTTATTTCCTCCACACCCTCCACCTTTAGGAATGTAGAACCTTTCTACATAGCCTTGTTTGTCAATGTATATAAGATAAATAATTAAATCATTGATTATGGTGTCATGGACAATGTCATGACTTCAAAATTTATTAAATCTCTCGCTCTCTCCCTTTTCACTACCTCTTATAAATGTCACTCCATGTAAATGAAATGAGAGCCTCTCGATGGAAAAGTAAAATATGCCAAGGTAGCAATGGAAGAATTCCCTGAAAAGAAAATCACACTGAGAATCCTTGTACCAGACATGTCCACCTCATACATAATGTTTTTGGGCCAAATATTTTTCCGAGATGTTGTAGGAGATATGCATTTGAATTTGACACATGCCGCCATTTGGTCAATTCAATAAAACAAAGAAGCTACTTCCTATGAAAAAATGATGCATAGTGTTGAACGGAAAAAAAACCCAATGGTAGAAATCCCATGCCAAAATTCCAAATCTAAAAACTTCTTCATGGAATTTAAGGAGAATCTTGAGCTACCCTTGTTGGTGGAGGAATTTCCAAGAATGAAAGAGCTAGTCAAAGAACACAATGAAGAGTTAATGGAAGATAAGTTTGAAAACAATTACTTTTCATGGGATGAAGGTATAAATGAAGTTTATCCAGTGGATGGTGAGGTTGGTGAT
>CM031241.1:198250477-198368070 GCA_018340775.1 Taxus wallichiana var. yunnanensis
AAATAAGATGATTTATAATAACCTCACTAGGTTGAGCTAACACAACACCAATGGCCATGCCAAGCATCCACATGCACATGAAATGGTTTATCCCATGAGGGAAAGCACGTAATGGGAGAGGTAGTATGTTTCTCTTTTAATATCTCAAATGCGTGCGCTTATGGTTCTCGTTAATAAATGTACCTTTCCCCTTCATCACTTCTTCCAAGGGTGTGGCAATTTTGGCACACCCTTTTATGAATTTTCTATAATATCCTATATGACCTAAAAACCTATGCACCTCACTTTGACTGGTAGGTAATTCCAGGCCTTAAATGACTGCAACCTTGGCTAGATCAACTAGTAGACCTTCCTTGTAGATTATATGTCCTAGTAGTATTCCAAATGGTGTAGAAAATATGCACTTCTTTATGTTCAAAGAGATACTCAATTTTCTGCATCATTCAAACATTAAGCGTACATTGTCACAATGATCTTTCACAAGCTTATATATTGTCCAATCATCTAGGTAGACCTGCAAGAAGTTGTGAATAAAATCCTTGAATGCTTGAACAACTATTCGTGAGAATACAACAGGCACATTTTTCAATCCAAAGGGCATCACAAAGATAGGAAAAAATACCCCATTCAGTAGTAAATGTTTTCTTTTCTTGATCCTCCTGAGCAATCGTAACTTGATGATACCCATAAAATCTATATATGAAGGAATATATTTCAAGCCTTACATCTCCTTCTAGTATTTCCTTAGTGAGCGTGTGGGAAATGGATCTATGACACATGCAACATTCAGTTCCCTATAGTCCACACATATCCTAATCCACCCATCCTTCTTGATACTAATCACCATTGGGATAACTCATTTAGACTCATCAAGAGGCTTGATGATCTCAGATTTTAACATTTTATCAATCTCTTTTGTTACCTTTTCGCACAAATTAGGATTAAGTCTCGTGAGGTCTTTATAACTAACCATGCACCTTCCTTAAGTTTTATCTTCATTTCCCCAAGTGATTCATTTACACCTTTAAGTTCATGATATCCTCGAGGGAATAAGACCCGATAATCTATGAGTAACTCGATGATCCTTGCTACCTCCAAATCTGACCCAAGTAATCTCCAATTATGGCCTCCTTAGGCTCAAAGCATCCGAACCTATATTCACCTTCTTTTTCTTCATAGGTTTGTGATAGGCATGTGTATCTATGTCTCGCCTTTGCTGTCTAAGACCTCACGCACCCCATGTGAATGTTCAATATCTAGATTCTCAACTTCCTCATCCTCCACGATGTAAACCATCTTTCCTTTCTCTTTCTCAAGGCAAGCACGCTCAAGTAGTAAGGAGTTTTGAAAGATGCATCTATAAGAGTTTTGAAAGATGTCATCCGGTCTCAAGACTTGCGTGCGAAGTGTTTCCTTTTAACCAACTTCCTAATAGTGGAATAATGTTCTCCTCGAACAACATCTTGCACACCTCCCGTAGATCATTGGTATCAGTTTGGACTATCTCTCGATGCTTTCTTCGCTCCTTTAGGTATTGTGTGTCGACCTTGAAGATTCTTGAGTACTTCCATGGTATCCTGGTAAACTTCCTTCCGATGAGCGGGATCCGGGTACCTCACATGCAAAACCTCCTCCTTGGTAATTGTAGGCTTCGTGCAATGCCTCCTCCATGAGCTACTTCAACGCGTGTAGTAATCTACACTTTGTCAATGCCTCAGAGCCTTCTATTATCTTGGGCATCCACTAATCCCCTATCGCACCTCGGATTCTAACCATCCTGCACCCTTATTTTCTTATTTATGCCGCTTACTTAGATGCTCATATAAGTTCGGACACTCTTCATAGTTATGGCTCTTTCTACGTAAAGAACATGTAATATTCTAAGGACATTCATGCCCGTAGTGGTCATGAGATCCACACATATAACATATTCCATGAGGAAAATCACCTATTCCTCCACCACGGCCTCGTCCTTCATATCCACCACGATATCCACATCCCCTTCCACGACCTCCTTCAAAATTCCCTCATTCTGTCATAATGCATTTGATTATGATTCGATCCTTGTGCTCATTCTTACCCTTAGAACTATCCGTTATACCTATCTATCATACCCTAAGGTCTATAGCATCATGGATCTATCTAATCAGCCAACAATCCTCAGTATCATGGGTCGTGGACCTGTAAATTTTGTAAAAGCAAGATACATTCTTCCTTATCACACACTGTAACAAAGGACAGTGACTAACATCATGATTTAAATGAAAAATTTCACAGTCCAATAGTAATGAGCATACAGATCTATGAGGGAAATTATCCTTGGTGTGACCTTCCACTTCACAATCAGACACCAAATTCCTAAGCACATTTCATGGGCTGAATTTTTCGATAGCTTCTCTAACTACTTTTTGCCATAGCCAAAATCATGCCTCTAGAAATGGTCTAACTCAAAGTGTCAATGCTCCTAACTACCTCAGCATGCAAAGCTACTTCTAGTGCTTCGTGCAGATTAGTGTATGTCTTATGTGACAATGCCCTTCTAAAAGGTATAATCAATCCTCTAATGAGCCATTGTGCATGTTGGCTAGCGTGAATATCATAAGACAACTTAGATAGAAGTGTCTTAAAATGAGCATCATACTCATGTACACTCTCAGTAGTGCCTTTCTTGATATCTTTGAGTGCACTTATACTCTTCTGCTCAAACTCTGGGATATGGAACTCTTTTAAGAAAAAAATCTTTCAATGCTACATAATCCACGCAAGTTTGATTAGGGTCAAAATTTCTATACCTGCATTTGTACATGCCCCGTAATGTAGTGGAAAATTAACTTGCCTTTCACTCAACAACTATGATCCCTTTAGCACACCACAAGATTTCACACATATGCACATGTTCAAAGCAACATCCTCTATACCTCTATACTCTAGAAGATGAAGAGACATATCCATATACATAGTCTAAGATTGCTACGGACCTTGACCACCCGATCCCAAACATCCTCGTATTCCATCCGCCTCCGAACCACTAGATCCATTGGAACTAGAACCACCTATACCTCTTGATCCGGCACCTGTAGTTAGAATAGTTCCTATAGATGTACTTCCTTGTGCTCTAAAAGTAGTACTATATAGAACCCCTACAATCGTGAGGTAGTTCCACTTCAGAGGGGATTCCAACATTTTACACGCTTACATTTTGTGTGGATGATCCTCCCGAAAAGGTTCATCCAAATAACATTGAAGTCATCTGTCCTACCATTGATGTACTTGATCCCCGACTTACTCCTCGTTCACCTACTTCCCAAGTTTGTTTGCTAGTTACTTACCGTACTAGATACTAAAAAACCAAGCACAAGGGCTAGGTCACTAGGTGGATTAAGATGTGCACTTGCGGTCTAGGTAGTTTCTGCTGGTACACTTCTATGTGAGACTCGAGGGGGATCTCTATCATGCTTTCTAAGATGGGGAGTTCTGGATGCTTTGGCTCCATGTCTTCTACGTGAGCTACAAATCCTTCACGAGCCATCTCTCTCCTCAATGCCATACTCTCTACAATGGAATGCTACTTCTCTATCTTCCTCTCGCATGCCTCATTATACTTAAGTCACCTTTCCTCTCTCTACCTTTCTGCTGCTTGGTATGCCATCTTAAATCAAACCTATTCCTACCCTCACATGTGGCGAAGTTTAGTTAGCCATCGGTTTACTCTCCAAGTTCAAAGTTACCATTAAGATCTTGATCTCCAGTGGAATACCTTGAAAATATGTCCTCCTTAGATACCGCAAAAATGGAATTCAGCTACCTCTTGGGAAGAGTACGTCAAAATTGAATATTCCAAAATATAAATGTTTAGGACACCATGAAACCATGTATCCACCACACGAGTCCGTGATCGATTAGCGTCATAGAGGGCTCCGAAATTATTCATGTGTCTAGAAAAGTGCTAAATAGCTCCAATTCCATTGGGATACATAAGTAATAAGCCACTCATATAGTTCTACCTTTGGAAAGATAGCGAAAAAGCCCTCATAGAAGCTATCATATAGGTTCTGTTCTACCCAAGTGTTTGTGTTAACTTAGATCCACTGCTGAACCTTCCTGCATATTCTTCCTCCAAATCGTGTATCCATTCCTCAATACTTGCTAGAGTTAACCGGTATGTCTTCATCATGCAAACCATCCTGAAAATAACTAAAAATATGTCTCGGCAACAAAACCAATGATGCAACCTAGAATTTACTAGATAACACCCTAGTCACGTTGCACTGGCACATCACTCATCCTAGACTGAGTGCTCACCCAAAGCATGCAAAGGTACCAGGTCCCTCTTTAGGGTTGTTGTAACATGATGTTAACATGATGAAGGAAGAAACATATAGATTCATAACTAATCCATTATTCTATAATGCATGCTATCCTCAAATCTATGAAAGAACAATCTTAAACAATAATCATGATTTTACCATTAACATGCACTGTCAATTACACTAGAATGACACTTAGATTCAACCAATATCTTCCATCTATTAGTAAATACAGAATCTCCTTACACTATTTTCAATCTATATCAATATGTAGATAGATCTCGATACACACATTCATACATTCAAAATCACACATACACTCGATCTCTGTGATACATACATCTACCATGCACCTAACATCATATATATAGGGTTGGGAATTTCCCTTCACCGCTTATCTATTCCAGAAATAGGCACATGCTATTGATAGCCACACATGTAAGTGTTATCTATAGTCCTCTTGCAGCTTAATCAAGTGTCAATTCTATTCTTAGTTTGTCTCCATAGATAGATGATTTGAACCGGTTCTCCAAATATAGAGAATGCATGCAGGCATGTCTCTCGCATTGTTGATGTGGTCGCATGCCATCTTCCAAAAATAGATCCTCATGCTCAAAATCAGCTAAGTCATGAAATCTAAACTTTCCTTCCATGCACGGGTCCTTCCTATCCTTATGTGCACTTAATTCCCAGGTCTTCTATCCTACGCAGATTCCTCATGTGATTTAAGACAAGTATTCTTTGATCAACAAACTCGTTATAGGAAACTAACTTCTCTTCTGGTACCACACATGTAGGTTTGTTTAACTAATTTGTGGGAAGATCAAACTCAGAGTGGACCCCTGGCCTCTTCTTTAAGTTAGCCAAATGTATGTCAAAGGGTTTTGGATCACCTTGTGCCATAAAGACCTTCCCTAAATGCAAGAATCTAACCTCCGGAATAGAGTGGAGGGGATTTCCTTCATGCAGTGGATCTAAGGATGGCTAAGGATCATATTATAGTTGGTTTCCGATCTATAATATAAAACTCAGTTAGTACCATCTTAGGCCCAAGAGTAACCAGTAATAATATGGTTCCAATCGACGTTGCCTTGAGGCTATCATAGCCTCTCAACGTGTTTCACATCAAGGAGGTCTCCCATACCCTAACCTGGAAGAAATGAGAAGGGAACTATGTTAACTACTTCCCCATCATCGATCATTGCACACTTTACGTAGTTATTGTAAATCCAAACTTGTAGAAACAAAGCCGGGTCACCCCTACAAGCTATCTCAGCATCCGTGGGCATCTTGTTGATGTCAAACATGAACCCAATATCTCTCTTAGGCTTCCCTAGAGGACTAATGTCAAAGTCTATGTGATTTATCTGTGCCTCTAGTGGAGGGGTAACATTAATCAAATGGCCGAGACCTAGCGCTTCTAACAGAGTGAATCTATGAGTAGGGGAATTCTTCAGTAGATCCAAGAAGAAAATGTGTGAAAAGGTCTTGGTTAGATCATTGATCAAGTCATAAGCCCCTACTGGCTTGCTTAGCATATCATGAACATTTTTTGACATAGCCAGGATAAATCGAGATTGGATGCAAAGAATAATCCTTGGTTCTTGTGGCAGCGTTAATTTGGGGTTCAACGTCTAACTCTACCAACCCCACAATTTTTGTTTGCTGGCAACCATCCAAAGGAGGTGCCACATGTGGGTTTGATGAATTTGAGGCTTCATGATCATGAGTCCCTATTATAATACCTTTATTCAAACCATTGGGATCTAATCTACCATCCTTTGGACTCCTTTGGATGGGTAAGGAGAGGATCGTTAAAGATCCCCAATAGTGTGTTCTGCGGAGACACTGGTCCCATGTAGGCATTTTGAGTGGGTGTTGTTGGGTTTGCCAAAAACATGTCAACAAATAACTATCTTTGGTCCTCTGGAAAATATTGTAAAAACTTGTTACAATCACGGCACATTCTTGCGTCATGCCTCGCGAACCCTATGGAAACCACAATATAAGTCGGGATCATAATCTTGAGGCCTTTGGTTTGTTCCTTGTTGTGGTCCGAAACTACGGTTATTGTTTAGTTGTTGGTTATTATAATTAAAATTTTGGAACCCTTTCCCTTGGTTTTGGAATTGGTTAGGATACCCTGGTATTGACTAGGGCTTAGGGTCGGTGTTTGTCTCTATTGCTAAAGTTGTTGTTGTTGAGGATGATTAAAATCCACAACATTTACCGAGGGTGAGAAATTGTTGTTTCTTTGATTATTTCCATTATTATTGTTGTTATTTATAGCACATGTACTGGTAGGATTAAAAACATTAGGCTTTTTGGGCTGGTCAGTCACACTGTCGGTCGTGGCTCCATGATTCTTATTAAGGATCTTTGGTCCTTGATTATTGTGTGTTGTTGGAGTAACTGGGATTATTTTGATTGGGAGTGACTAACTTCCCATTTTCTCCATAAGTATTATGACCATTGTTAATGGCTGCTTGGTCAATCCAAAGAGCACCCTCTAACACCTCTTCATAGCTCCTTAACGGGAACTTTTGAACCTCTTCCTTTGTCTCTTTGTTGAGGGAGTGAAGGAACAAATCAAAAAGTTTCATTTGATCCATATTTGGAGTGCTTACATAGGAGTAGAGAACTTTTCACCACCTTTGAATAAAGTGGGCTGTAGACTCATTGTGTTCTTGTTTGATATGAAGGAATTCCCTAATTCCTATTCTCAAAAGCTTGTTCATATCAAAATATTTGATAAACTATGATACGAGTTACTTGAATGAGTGTATTGAAGCCTCCAGTATCTTATAGTACCAGTCGAGAGAAATACCTTCTAGCATCTTAGGGAAACTTTTCACAATGATTGCATCCCATGGGAGCAACTCTCGAATGGCCATTGCATATACCTTGATGTGGGTGTTAGGATCACCCTCCCTTTTAAATTTTGGAAGATTAGGAAAGGGTCTTGAGAGCATGAATGTTTGAATGGATAAGTCTAGGGGTTCCTTGAGATATTCAAAATAGGTCCCCATTGCATATGTTTCCACCATTGAAGATCCTTGTTGGGGAGGTGGGGTCTGCATCGGTTGCTGAAATGGGACAACATAGACATTTCTTGGGGTGTATGGCATCCCCTGTGGTTTTCCATATGGACTCGGGTAGGTATACATGTCACCCTGCGAAGATTTAGAACACGTGTACATAGTGGGGTTGTTTATGATGATATGGAATCGAGGTCATAAAGCCGAGGAACGTTACATTTCTAGATGGTATAACATTTGAGAATGTACTGGTTGGTTCCTATTGTAGATATCCATACGTGGCTTGGGGGGCATACCCAAGGTGCTCGTCCCCATAAGTAGATCTCTAGGGTTTTGAGTATTCATGTAAACTAGAGGATTCTATGTAGTAGGTATTTGTCTATAATTTTGCAGGTAGGGAGGAGTTCACGCTTGCCCTACATATGAATTTGAGTATTTTAGGAAAGCTCTAGCTCCTTGAATTTTTCTACCAAAGATGAAATGACATCACCCATTGATCGGGCGGTGCTTTGCTTAGGTACTTTTTGTTGAACCCTCGGAGGTTGTTGAGGAGTATGGTATCTTGCTATGAATTGTTCATGATGTTGCCACCCCTCATTAGCAGTATTATCGGTTGGTGGATGGGTAGAATTATTGTTTTAAAGAAGGACATCACCTTGTCCTTGCAACCTATCAAAATCTTGGTTCATTTTCTGGAAGTGTTGTTCACTCCTAACATATCATGCTAAATACTCCTCATCTAGATGGGGAGTTGATCGGATTGCATGCTAATGGGTTGTCGAAACAATACCCGAGCAGATGAACTTGCCTCACAAGTGAAATTCATGTTGTTTGAACTTGATTGTTCATTGGGAGAGGTCTGAGTAACCTAGTTGAGTTCCTCAATACGTACAGAGGAACCAACATTGGTTCCTTAAAGCAAAGGGTTTTGAGTGGATGAGTGGTTGTTTGCCCATGTTGAAAGTGAAGGTTACTATTGTGGTATACTTGATTAATATTGGTATATGTCAAAACACGGGATGGTCTTGTACTGCGTCGTATCCCAAAATATTTGGGGGTTTATAAGAATACCCTGCGAGAATAAAGGATGGACGAAGAAAGTGGAAACATTTAGAGTATAGCTCTTCACATTAGGTTCAATAATTTGTACGACAAAAATCAACATGTGACCTTATTCATACCCAACCTCTCGAGGTCGTGCTAAGACAGCTGGTGTAGAATGATTGTGAATGTGAGTGTGGTGATGGGGATCAAGCTAATTGGGCAATCTTATATCTTCAACACGTAATATCAGGATCTGTGAGTCTAAGGTAAAGAATTCTCTCCTAACTTGAAGTGGTGTGATGGCTTAGTCTAAGATAATAGCCGCTTGTAGACTCCAATCAATGTCGAGAATGGATGATATTATATTCGTTGGTTGTTGAACATGCAGAAAATGACCTACAGGAACCTTGTATAGATTTCTAGACAAGGTCATGGAAGTAAGAATGAGAGGCGCGATGGAGCCACATGTGTTTATGGGTGATTTTCTGTTTGATCCGAGAAAGTCTTAGCTTTGATCAGCTACTATGTTTAGTAAGAAAAGATGTGCGATAATATATGTTGGAAGTGGTGAAGATCGAATACTAATGTACACAAACTAGTGTCAATGTCTAACTGACTGGCAGGCTTGTTGGGTTGTGGGACCTGAGGATCATAACCAAAGACTCGTGGAGGCTGTGGCCCTTGGATGGTCATGCACGTAATCAAACCCTATTGCTAGGAGCAGTCCAATAGTCATAGGCTTGATTAGCAGTGATATTTAGTGTATTGAGTTGTTCTATTTTCTTAGCAAAAGTTACAGGTGTGCGTAATACTATCAAACATAAACTGGTATCAATGTCAGTTATCAATTCTGGCCCATTGGGTTATGGGACCAAGGGATCACAACTGTATGTCTTTTCCTATTGTGGACTGTTGATGGTCATGCAGAATGAGATACAATGATTTTTGATAAGCAACCTAATTACTAAAAGAAATCTAATCTATGTTTTTGGGGTTTTCACAATATTTTGGATCAAAGCAATAAAAGAAAACTAATCTATCAAAGGAAATCTTTTTGTTCTTTTCTAATCTTTAAGCAATGCATTCTAATATAATAAATAAACTAAAGACAAGTAATCAGCCAGATGTAGCTGGTTACTTGTGCAAATGTATGAATCTAATCTAAAGAAAATAACCTAATTTGATCAAAACCCTCCAAACCCTACCTCAGAGGTGAAGAAAAATCATGACCCTGAAAGGGGCTATTGTTCCTCACAACTTCCCTGGTAATGTTAAAGAGGAAAACTTACTAATGATTTGATCTACTTGTGATTGACTAATTTATTGAAATGAATGATTTTCTACTCTATTTGATATGAATGATTTTCTACTCTATTTGATATGTGATTTAAACTAGTGATTTGAAATTGACAATTCAAAAAATAAGGAAAACAAACACACAATTCTAACTTGGATGAGAAAGAGCTTTGGCAAATCTTATTGTGTCTATATCTGTCCCCTCAGTATGTTCCTTTCTTTCTCTGAGTGTTCATGTGATTCCAAGGGACTGGGAATGCAAGAACAATAATAGGAGGATGGAACTTGAGCAATAACAACTTGATTGAAGTTCGGATGTAATGCAGGTAGAAGAGAGATAACACAAGAGATCAGAGCTTGGCTATGTAATTCCCAACAAGATCGTAGCATCAATACAATGTAAGATACACAAAATTCTCAGGCCTTTTTATTGAATACAAGCATGGAATATATAGGAATGGAGGATGGGAGGTGCCTTCATGCAAAAGGAAATAAGGAGCAGTTCCAACCAATTAAATATATTTAAAAATAGGAGGAAGGAGAACCAAGCAGTCAAATATAATTTTAGAAAATTTGGCTCTGAGATGCATGCAAAAAGAGAAATTAAGTGAACTATCACATGTTAAAACATATGTGAAGGATCTGGAAAAAGTGGGTAGGAGTGCCGCCCTACATTGGTTAGCAATGCGGTGTTAGGACCTCCGCCCTATTTTGGCAGCGGTTTGCAACCGCCACCCCAAGGGCATTTGTCCTAGAAATGAAGGCCAAAACATGCGCAGAAAGAGACAGAAGCTATAAAAAGCATGGGAAGGCTAAGTAAAGACGTCTAGGTGACAAATATATACTACGAAGGGAAATTGGATCTTGAACATCTTCTTAAAAGGAACTGAATCATCATTGGGGACTTTTGTAACCATTTTTTGAGAATATAGACGCACAAATTTGGGTGCATGCAGTACACTTCTCTATCATAGAATCTTTGACAAAACTCTGTTACATTGTTTAGATTCCAAAGAGGTGAATCAAAACTCTAGGAAGTTCATGCAAGGAATTACAAGATTGCCCACACCAATGGTCCTGGTCCTCACCAAAAACTTCAGGCATGCTAGGATATTATTGGCTAAACATGGAAAAATATGCATGCTCCTATGTCCGTAAATGTGTTCCTTGCCAAATTCATGTTGACCTCATCTATGCACCATCAAAATCCTTATAACCTATTAAAACCCCATGGCCCTTCTCTACTTGGGGTCTAGATCTCATGGGAAAATTAAATCCCACTTCGTCTGATGGTCACAAATTCATTATCATAGCTACAGAATACTTCACAAAGTGGGTCGAAGCCATGCCACTCACTTATGTCAAAGGCAAGCAAATATCCAAATTCATCCTTAACCACATCATCTACTACTGGTGTTGCATCCACACTAATCATAGACAATGGTACATCCTTCAAAAATCAGGACGTCCATGAACTCTATGAAAAATTCCACATCAAGCTCAAATTTTCCACCCCATATTATCCACAAGGAATAGGCCAATACAAAGCATCCAATAAGATGCTAAAGCACATCCTTGGTAAAATAGTCAATCAAGCAGGATGTGATTGACATAAGAAAATATATCCTACCTTTTGGTCCTACTACACATCTATTTATACCCCCACCAATTTGCCACTCTGTATTCTCTTGTCTTTGGCACTGAAGCTATTTTACCCATTGAGATCGAAATCCCATCCCTACGCATTTCTCTCCAACACCTCATTAATGATGAAGACTACCATGTCCATCACCTACAAGATCTCGAGCTCCTTGATGAGAAACAACTCCAAGCCCTGGATCACCTCAAATCCTATCAAAATTCCTCGCCACCATTATAAAACAATGTGTAAAAGATAATGAATTTGAAGTCGGTGACCTAGTCCTCAAGGAAAATCAATGCAACACTAACCTTGATCACAAAAAGAGAGGTAAGTTCAAACCAAATTAGCTTAGACCATATGTTGTCATCGCTAAATTCAGTTTAGGTGCTTATAAGCTTGCTACTTTGGATGGAGATGAGTTGGATAAGCACATGAACATCATGCATCTTCACCACTTCTATACCTAAGTGCCTAATGCTACAACTAAAAAAATCCATCCAATGGTGAAAAACACTTCAGTGGTGCCTTGGGCAAGTAACATAGTTAAAAATGGTTTCCGATGCTATGGTAGAATCTAATCTGATCATTCATCTACTAGCACTCTATAACTCACACCGCATAAACAATAGGGGAACACTACTCCTATTTCCATCCCTCGTATCCCTATTTGAATTTTTCATTCCAAACTACCCTATCCTCTATGTAGATCCAGACTTCTGCTAATCCTCTCTATGCCACATTGGATCTGTCATGAATGGGAATATCCTCCCAATCTCAACTTAGGTCGCATTACTCATACTATCTCCCCTAGGAAATAAATTTCTAGGATTCTTACACAACTACTGAGAAGTGCAACCCTTGCAAGATCCCGAGGCCTTCATTTATCTCCATCTACCCCCTTTTTATCATTTCTCATGTCTTCTCACTCTCCTTTTCTCTCTGCCATTCTTTCATAATCAACATAATGGTTATATTGTAAATATTTACACAAAACTCACTATCCATGTCCATTGTACATATCATGTGTTACATTAAATTATATTTCCATCTATCAATCAACATACCTAACACATAGACACCACTTTAACAACTAATCATATTACCCTCACTCATATGCACATCATAAACACATCATGAATATCATCTCATCACCATTAAAATAATACCATCATAAACATGAAAACATAAAAATATACACCATCCATAATAAAGTAAATCAACACATCATAGACCATCATAATATAATAACATCATCATCATACATCATCAGAAATTACATCATTTCACCTCGCTAATCTAGTCACAAAATAAACATCATCATCATCAACTAACATAAATACATACATATATCATCAACATAAAACAAAGAAACAACATCACCATCTAGAAATCATAATACACACACAATCTACAACCATAATCCATCATCTAAACCATCATCATAATCTAACATATAGCAAGTAGATGTCCTCAAGACATCAACATCTAAAATAAAATAAAATAAAAGAATAATAATAATTATTAACTAAAAAATCTAAAAATGCAAATAAAATAAAAATATAAAAATCTAAAAAAATCAAAAAATCTAAACATTCAAAAATATAAAATTCTTCAAAAATCCACAATACCTTTCTAATATGTATTTTCATTGCATTTTTGGATGATGATACGAGGCCACTTTCATTGGTCCAATGATATGAGGACCATCATAAGATACATCTGTCCAATGATATGAGGACATGGGCATCTAGAAATGAAAACATCATGGTCTTTATACCGTTAATGCATCTTTCTCTATGCCACATCTTAATACAATTGCTAATGATGATACAATGGACACAATATGATAACACATCTCCCTATTATCTTTGGCAATGCAATCAATCTCCTCAAAATCCATCTCATCCTTCATCCAAATCTAACATCTTCTAATCACCCATGTCATATATCCTCGACTGGGGCATCTTCACAATACACATCCAAAATCCAATCTTATACCCTTGAATTAGGCATCCTCATAATCCACATCCAAAATTCAACATCATCATCCTTGACCGGGGCATCCCAAAATCTACATCCTCACAAATATCCCCTCATCACACATCAAATCCCCTATCTCTTAAATTCCCCTCTCTTTCTTCTAATTCCTTCTAATTCTAGACTTCCTCTACTCTTCTCTCCCCCTCTCTTATTCTTCTACCTTTCTCCATCTTCTTCCTCTCCCTTCACTCTTCTATCTCTCCCTACCTTCTCCTTTTTTTCTCCAGCTTTCTCCTTTTGCCATTCTTCCCTCCTTACCTCTCAATATCTCCTAATATCCTATATCCTCATTCTAATCTTTCTCCACCCACTAACTTAACCCTCTTTTCTTTTCGAGTGGCTACCCGCCTCATTCCTCCCCCACCTACCCACTAAGGGGGCAACATATTAATATTATATCATCTTTTACTTATTGTTTGAACAAACATTTCTATGTAATAATCCTTCAAAGAGGGGCAAAGTGTAGACATGTAAAATGTTGACATAGTCATCTAATTATTAAATAATTATCCATCCTCACCACTGACCTTATAATAATTAATTATAAATTTAATTAATTATTATATCATATACAATCACATTCCAATCATTCCATATTCTACACATCCCATCTATACCCTTAGAAATATTAATACAATTATTAATATTTCATTCATTATACTAAATAAACCTCATTAACTATTTTCCTCTAATTTAAAAATACTCACCCACCTACCACCTACTCTATACCTATGCTATGCCTAGCCTCTCTAACACAATTCCTTGTCTACGAGAATAACCATAATAACATACTTAAATGAAAATGTCTTTTTTTTAATTCAATTTTGCCAATAATACTACAAAGGAAATCAACATATACTTTCCATACAAGAACACTATTCTTTTAAAATGAAACATAATACAACTTTTGAGTTAAATATTTAAATCTAAAAATAATCTTTTTCTCTTTTCAAACAAGGATAATTTCCATTATTAAATCACATGCACTCTTGATATAAATTTACAAGTTGAAGGAGATATAACAACTAAGTCAGCAACTTCACATGTCTCTTTTCCAAAAATGTATATTTATTGGATAATCAATACAAACAAGTTTTACATAGTACAATAAAATAAGTTCAAAATTTAAAATGAAATTTACAAGCCCTCCACTTAGGTGGAGACAACATGGATTTTTTTTTACAAGGTAGCTCTCTTTCTAACCATACCTATTTCAAAATCATTTTAAAAACAAGTTTGGGATAATACATTTGCAAGAGTCCCATTTTACAATATAATTCCAATGCACTCCACACAAGGAGGAAACAACACTAAATTTTACAACTCTTTCTCTTTCTTGGTTTCATACAAATCAACTCCATGCAAGACTTCACTTGAGATCCATCAAAATCTTCATCTTCAAATGCAGCAACAATAATGAAGGGGAGTAGGTAATGCTCTTCACCCAACTAAAATTTGAATGAGAAGGAGAATTCATCCTCCTCATTAGCCCTTGAGCCCCAAAAAATAGATCAATAAAGGATATTTGACAACCATGGAAACTTCTTAAGGGATTCAATATTACAACACTCATGACAAAAACAAGCAATGCATTCAAACACCAAAACACAGCTCAAATCACAAGTCCCGACATGAAGATGTACAACCTAAGCCAAGGGAGAATAAAACTATGAGAACCACCTCCTTTTAACTCTCAAATGAGTTAGGGGTTCCACCAAAATACCTCCATGTTCACATCCAATAAACTCCACATATCGCTTTTCCTCCTACCGCAAAATACACAAAGTATAGAAATTTTAATCTCACCCCATAGGTGGAACTCCCTACTCATACTCCCTCCACAATGCCTAAAAATTTCCCTTTTCTTTCCCAAAGTGGACCCATTTTATTTCTCCCACACCCTCCTTAAGGCCATGATACACCAAACCCCATACACACATTCATTTGTAAAACACGTAAACAAGTAAATGAAAAGCAAGGGTATAGAACCCACATTTATATTCTAGCTTCCAAAATATTCAATCCACAAGTTTCAATCCCTTCCAAAATCAATAAAATCACCAAAATAAATCCTTCAAAATCTCCAAGAAAGAAATCCAAGCCAATTATAAAAGAGCAAGTGTGCAAATGAAAATGAGTAACCCCCAAAAATTCAACACAACATCAATAAATAGAAAATTGAGGAGAGTAGGTGAGGTGGCTCCATGTAGGATTCCACATTCCCTCTCCTCAAATCCACCTCACTTATTCAAACACAAAGACCAAGACCAATCAATATGTATGATGATGATATGAAAAACTTAACTTGAACACAAAGCACTACCACATTCCTCAAAGGAAAAAAATAAAAGCTCATGTAATAAAGTGCAATGCATTTCATCTTTTTACCTTGCAAATCACATAATGGGGTATAATTTTTACCCCCTTACCCCATAGGTATAGTTGGTAGGTGACTTTAAGAGGCATGAGACAAGCTTAACTTGTCCCACAAGCCTCTAAAATTGGCTCTAAAGTCAAATTTCGTGATTTTAGGGATGGGTTGAGTGTACACATCAAAATAAATTAAAATCTCACTCAAATCAAAATATCCCAAGGACTAGCTACCCAAATTAAATTCCCCATTGTCAAATCCCTAATTAACTTACTTAACAATAATAATCAATTTAAACAAAAACACATTAATAAACAATAATAACTGGAAATACATCACAATAAAAGAAAACACATACTCATAAAATAATTAAAATGAAAATGGGAAAACACCCATAACATGTGCTTACATTTTGAGGTCATCCCCATGGGAACCTACTAAAAATTAAAAATAACACAACAATATACATGACATGAAGTTGCCAAGGTGATCTTGTTGCCAATATCCAATATTCTTTCGTTGTTGGCCTCCTAACCCACTTTTTGTTGTCATGATATAATTTCCTGCAACCAACCAAACAATACCCCTTCACCTCGTGGCGCATCAAATACATCAAAAATAAAATACATGCACATCCATCAATAAACATCATCATATCACGTAATTAAAACATCATCAAAGCTATGCAATGCTATCAATCATTTACAATTTTATAAGAATCTCAATTCTACCATTTCATCAATAACAATGAGATCACAAGACTAGCTCGATCATCTATCAAAATCAATATGTCAAGAATCTAGACTGGCCAATATACATAAGGTAATAACACTATGACATCATCAATACTAAAATATCTCAGCACGATGCATATAATCCACAATATAAGTCATCACATATCCAAATATCCATACTATCTATCATATGCAAATCAAAATATAATAACAATGTCAATCTATCAATGTCTACTGATCAAATATGATAACAATGTCCATGTCTTTGGTCCATAGTAAGCAAGATGACAGTAAAATAAATGTTGAAGAGGAGTGGGCACTACAAGATGGAGAAAAATAAAGGAAATCCAAATTCAAAAACATTCCCATACAAACATATAAACAAAAACACATTTGACACCATTTTTATTTCAAAATAACATTATATTATCATAAGAAAAATTGAAATAAATACATGAAGGACTATATCAACAACATATCCCAAACTCAAAGAAATCTAACACACTCCTAAGCTCTAAGCTCCACATCCTCTCTCCAAAATATCTAACTCCAAAATGCAATAATGACCAAAGAGTCCCAACCCATCTCCATGAGTGAGTATAAAATAATAAAGTTTTTATAATCCTCACAAATGAGAGGGTGACATGTGTCACCCATTACATCTTCCCACAAAAGATTCCAAAAATTGCAAAGAGCATAAAATAATACATATTTTTGAGGTAATCTCCCAAACTCCAAAAAATGTAAATAAATCCAGCACCCTACAAATTTGAAGAAAACATAACAACCAACCATCCTCAAAAGATAGTGACATGTGAGGAACTAAGTGGGAGGAAAATCCCACTTTTCCTTGGAAAGAGACCCCCTACCCATAGGTAGGGTCCAAGGGGCTCATTTCCATGAAAGGGGAACCCCAAAGTGAAAAGAGGTCCCTAAATTTGCCACATTTAGCCCAAATTCGAGATTGGGCTAAATGGAAAGAGGTTTGAGGTGGTGTGGCCCACCCAAATGACAATTTAGGTGTTCCCAAACCACAAACAAAAATTTAATTAATCCTAATTCACTTCTAACACATGTGGGGACCATTAGGTCCTTAAGCTAGTTTCTCACAAGAATAAAAAAATACAAATAAGATAATTACAATTAGGAAAAAATCATGGTGTCCCAAACATGAATGTTCCACAAAATTCAAGGCTACACACAATCATGCATTGATAGGACTCATCCTAGTCGGCCGCTTGTGCAACTCGAAGCACAACTACTTTGAAACTCATGTTCTCATGTGCCTTGTAATCTGCACAATCAATGTAAACATTAAACATACTTTCTTGATAAAGTATACTAATTAAATAATCTCAATAAATCAATCATGGATAAATCACGCTAATTATAAGACAATAAATGTCAGTGTAAAATGAATAAATGCTAATCATATGCATCCATATTAACTCATGCTATATTATCCATCTAAGCATTACATGACAACATTAAATTATCCATTAAAAATCAAGTTATATCCGAGTATATGAAGAAACCATATGTCTATCCATCATATTTGAAATAAAATAAATTGTTCCACAACCTACTAATATCTAAAATCATATAATGTAAGAACAAAGATAATGGTCAATAATGCCTTGACTTGGCACTACACGTCCTAGTGATCACAAGTTTCATCAATGATCCATAATAAAACCATATAGTATCTAAATAATGCTAAAATCCATGTCCATCATCAAATAAAAGCATTGAGTCAACAAAATAACTACTACAAGAAGTGGTGGGCACTATAAGATAATAGTCATTAAATATTCAATATTATCTTGTAATATATAATAAGGTTTCTCGACAAAATATATATTAACATTATTTCCAAAATTAGAACTAATAACATTTTAAAAATTAATAGAAAAATAAAATCGATTCATATATATTTTGATATCGAATTTAAAAATGAATAATAATTTTTTAACATTAATTTATTGTATGCATCCCAAATTATTACTATATTTAATTCTCCAAACCTTTTATTGTTACACTCCAATTATTTTGTTATTACACTACAAAGGTAACAAAGTTTTATTAAATATTATTCATTTTGCAGTTAACATTATTTTATATATTTTTGTTACAAAATCGAACCTTTTTCCTATTTGAATACAAAAGCCCCTACTATTAATTTTGTTTCACATGAAAAATTAAATCAAGACATATCCCCTAGATAAACAATAAACAATTCAATACATAAAGATATACTTGATGATGACATGCTTTAATTTGGAAGCCAATCCTCACTACCAAATGCTTCAATAAATGAATGTTTGAATTAAAAGATTCAAGTAGAAGATGATATTGATACTACTCTTTACAAAAAAAAATTTGAGAGGGAGGAAAACTACGGATAATTGGAAGCTTTTTAAAGGTATAATGGATAGAAAAATATCAATGCATTGAACGTGTAGAGCTAAAAATGGTAGTGATACTCTACAAAAATGTAGGTGTATAATTTGTAGTTGGAAATTAAGAAAATAACATAGAATGTAACTAAAATTACACACAATTGAGAAACACTATGTTAGATTATATGTGTGATCAAATAAAATTAAGGAAAAATAACGAAGACACGAAGATGAAAACCTATGAAAGAATGCATGCATGTACGATATGCGTAGTATGAAAATGAACATGAACAATTTCAAAAATTTGTGGAGAAAGAATAAAAAAATAATGTAAAATTTGGAAAATCTATAAATGACAATCTTAATGCAAAAATTACACAATTTTCCATTATATTCTGCATTCTTAAAATGAGCATACCTATTTAAAAATATTCATAATTTAAGATTTTTTTTTTTATGTTTAATGGGTTTCATTTCCTTCAACAATCACATTGATTGGATAAAAGTGCTTGGAAAATGGAAAAATGTATTACAAAGATTGAAAAGGATGATTTGGAAGGGAAAATCTAGAATGTAAGGTTTATCTCCTTTTCCATTGACAAGGTTAAAACAGTGGACAAGACATCTTTGTTTTACGTGCATGTTTATAATTTTGAGAAACACTCAAGGAAACCTCATCTTCTAGTTGTTCATAAAATGAAGTAAAATGCAATGCTGAAAAATATTTACAAATTGGTTATTTCTAATTTTAAGGCTATAGCTGAGATGAATGATTATTCAATAACTATAAATATTATGTGTTTCTGTTGATGGTGAATCAATAATATAGGGTCATAAAACAGGTCCTTGTGTCCGTTTACAAATATTAGTTATACCATACATGATTCCAATTCATTGCATGAATCGTAGGTTTATTCTTATATACAAGATTTGTTATGACTTAATTACTTGCTGGATAAGTTATATTGTTTATATGTAAGTTAGAATAATAATGAATTTGTTAGTATGGATATTATTATGTAACAACCACGTAAATATGGTTGATTATGTTACTTGTTTTAATAACTCGTCAACATAATTAATGAGTGATTTCCTATTTTTTATGATATGTAAAATCCCATTTATTTGTAAGAACCTGTATGGAAATACAATGAAGTGATAATCTGCTACAGATCTTTTATTTGGCATAAGAGCAACCTAATCCTCCTTCTATGATGGTTTTTGAGAAGTATAGCCAAGGGTAGTTTTACAGTTTGCTATTGCCCTCTATATACATCTTTTTCTATGAAATGAGTTTAGAATAATTCTAGCGCTTTGTCTCCTTTTGTACATCTAATATCTAGTTATATATGAGTTCCCTTCATGTCCGTTCCACCTAGTTCTAAGACTCACATGTTATCTATCATTATCATCATCATCCTATTTATATTTGCATGTGTTTATCTCAATAGTCAAGTTATGTTGCTATGTTTAACCTTGCATATTTCCTAAGGAAACTTTACAGACTGTGAAAATCCTCTCATCATAATTCCACTCAAGGATTTAATATTCTTGTTGAGTTGAATTACATCTCAATGGAATGATTTAATTTTGGAGATATTTACATAAAGAAAGGATTTATTCTGGAACACTGACATAATATAGATCTGTAAATGATCAAATCACAACCACATATATTTGATGCCACGATTTTTCCGTATCTATAGGACATCATTATAGTCATAATCATATCTACCTATGAAGATACAACTTGCGTGGAGACTAGGAACCTTGCAGTCACCAATAAAATTTATGTGTTTCATGTGAGGTGACTCGACCCTTTCATACAATGGATAAGTAAGTGATCCAACTACCAAGTGAGAAATTTTTTTCAAGCATATTCTTATCAACGTGTTCTTATTTTATACCACTCTCTACCATTACATACATATCACGAATTTCGTTTCCTAGTGTCGAGCTACTAAAGCACCTTGATCTAATTAAGTTCTATTCAGGGACATTGCATTATCCAATCGACCACTGTTAATTTACATTGGTGGAAATGTATAACACAGAGTTCATCACTTTTTCGAGTTAATTGATCAAATCAAAGGAGATCATACAACTTACGAACGTTGTTAATGATTGTGCATGTCAACTATGATTTTATATTAGATCCGAATTGAATCTTCAAGCACATGTCATTATGTTTAGTTTTATTGAAAGTCATTTCAATTGTTTGAAAGTTGTATTATTTTTTTAATGTTATTTAAAGCTTCAATCTTTAGAGTTTTTAGTTCAAAATTAAGTATGTATTGTTATTCTATATCAATTTTGAGTCAAGTTGTTATCACGTTAAGATTGTATATTGTAGGTTAAAGTTTAATTTAAAAATTTATTAGTTTTATTCAAATTCATCATCAATCAAATAGGTGATTTTAGGATATTTGTGTTAGAGTCAAAATTTTGAAAAAAACAATTCCTCACATTTCAATAATTAGACACATTTTCACTTGTGCATGACATCCATCTTTTGGGGATAAATTGTACAATGAGCTACATGATCAAATTAGTTTGAGATAACAACATGAGACTAGAGGATGGAAGAAACTAAATGATGGAGGTAAATCAATAACCTCTCTTTAGTCACAAACGATGGGGGCACATATCACTTATGGTAGCATTTTTTTTGGTGTGAGTTTTTGTTTTCTAGTTATGCTTCATTTCAATTTCTTTAGCCATCTTGTGCAGTTGTGTATGCTTGAAAAAGAGTTGTGTTAGAGCGTAGATAACTTTCAAAGTGATCTTCGACTAAATTGATACTCTAACTATCATACATCATTAGAAGATGGTCCACATGTGAATACATTCACCTGCAATAGTGACCATGTCCGAGAATATCTAACTAGCAAGATCCGGTTAGTTGTATGTCTTCGGTATAGTTTTCTTCCCAGTGTTTGTGTGTAGAAATTTCACATTGTGGGAATGAACATAACACCAATTTTCCATCTCCATTATGATCCCAAAATGAATAAATTTAAAGGTATCTTCCGATGGCGCAAGTGGCATTTCCTATGTTATTCGATATCGAGTGGAAACGATTGATACCGATGGGTATAACTAAGAACATTACAATTATTAGAGGTGGTAATGTGAAATATTTCGATCTATGTTCCATTGTTCTATGTTGTGATTATGGAATTGTTTCCTACATAATGTCCCAAAGAAAGAATGTGATGAGAGCTAATGATACTACTGCAACATCATGATATTTTGGTTGTTAATAATCCACTGGAAAAACTATCTAGAGGTTGTTGGTACTTTCCTAAAAACCATCCATTGTGTGGTTATTGGTTAAAAACTTCTAAAACCATCTAGAGGTTATTGGTATTTTCCTAGAAACAATCAAGATCATGAACAAGATTCAAAGTAGCATGTTGAGGTACAATGCAAGTTTTCTCCATGTTTGTACTAATGGGGGAATGTTATGAATTAATTACTTATTGCACACATTATACTATTTATATATAAGATATAATAATAATTTATTGTTTAGTATGATTCTTAGTTTGTAACAACCATGTAAATGTGGTTGATTATGTTATGAGTTGTTTTAACAACGCATCAACATAATTAGTGAGTGGTTTCCTATTTTCTAGGATATATAAAATCCAATTTATTTATAAGAACCTATATGGATAATTTTCTGGAGCTCTTTTAAGATAGTTAGAAAATTTGAAGAGTTTACCCATGAACTGCATTGTTATATGTCAAGAAGTATAAAAGTATTCTAGAGTTTTAAAAATTTGCTATCGGAGTGAAAAATGGTAAAATATCCTTAAAGAATTTGATACAAGATGGATGTCTATGCATGATCCTAAACATAGAATTTTGATGAATATCCATCATAAGTTAGTTCCATGTTTAAGTATTGTATGCATGTTGACAAGGAAAATGTTAATTTTTCTTGCTTAAGAGATTTGGAAACATTGTCTATAATTTTCAAGATTCTACCCATGTTGAATGAAATCAATTCCTTAACAAAATAAAATGATAATGAAATATTCATTTACATTGTCAACTTCATTATATTGAGAAAAAATTATGTCAAACAATAGATTTGTTACACAACTTTGATGAATGTTTTCAAGGAAATGGATTTAGTAGTTGGAAAACTTAACAAATTCAAATGATTGTGAAATATATTTTAGATTCAATATAAGTGGTAATGTTTTTATCGTGTAAATGAGAATGATATTCAAATGCACACTTTCCAAATAAGACTTGATATTGTTGGATCAAACATTGAAGAAGTACCCTGTAATATGTAACAAAAATACAATTGCACAAAATTTCACAATGCATATTGAATGAGATAAGAGAATGATTTAAAATGGATGTGATTCTTCAGGCCATAAAAGTGGTCAATCCTACATTATTGAATCTTGCAGTAGGTAAGAAAGCTATAAGTGATTCATATAAAAAAACATGGGTACTCTCATTAAGAATTTTTGTGAGTAAGGAGAATGTAAAGGAGTTAAAATTAAGGCTAATATTCAAAAGTAATTAATTTTTGTCAATAAAATCATTTTGGCATCACAATGGTTGAATAGTATGACTCACTAAGTAAACCAATATATAATGGTGCACCTACAAGGGTATGGAAAATGTTGTATCTTAGAGGTATCCTACATGAAAGCATTACTAAATATTTCCAATTCCATGAATTATGTCAAACAGCCTATTGGGATTACTTGAAGATGAAAGGGTTTTTAGTGCATTAATATTTATAAAATTAAAATATCAAAACAAGATAGATAAAAGTATTGAGACTTTTATGAGATTGTATATTTGAAGATATGATGTGGACACATTTCCTTACGAAAGAGCGATGGAAATATGGAATTATCATGTAGAAAGGATAGGGTATTTCATTTTAATATAAGGGCTAATAGTAACAAATATTACATTTAAATAACAAAACAATGACTGAAAATAGAAATAATATATTAGATAACAATTTGAGATTTAAAAACCTAAATAGCAATTTTTTTTTGAGATGATAAATATAGACTAAAGATTTATGTATGAACATATTATTTATAGAAATAATATTTCATATCATATTATAAGTATGTAACTTGTTATTTGTGATATACACATATTCTTTATTGAATAATATTTCTATGTTATTATTTTTGTCTAGATTTTGTAATCGAAAATTTTCATACTTACTTTTTTCTAATGTCTATTAAATCAAAATAATATCACAGCATAAGTTAGAGAACTTATGCATGAATATAGTACAATTACAACACCATATAATTTGAACTTACACAAAAATATAATACAAGTATATATTCATAGTATGAATATTAAATTGTTATACAATAAGACCTTCAGATGACAAATTTGACAATTTCATCTTGCATCTTCATCTGTAAGAAATATATTCTTTAATTTCATTAGTGACTCCTCTACACAAGAACAAGTTCTTATTAAACACATGACTGAAGAATATCCTTCCCAAGCTGCATTGATATTCAAAATTATTTCACGTTCTTGATTTTCTACATCATTGGAAGACAATAATGTTGGATCATATTCTATTTTCTTGTTCAACTATATTTCAAGATCCATTCCATGATCCTTTATTATCCTTCTTAAGGTATAATTTTTCTTGTTAAAAATAACAATATTTTACTTCAAATCAACTAATGCAATTAAAAAATTTCCTTGAAATTTTAAAATTAACATCAAGCATTGTTGCCTCATTTTTCAAATTCTGGTACTTTGACTATTTTAATTTAAATCATAATTTTTTAAAAAAATTATATTTAAAAATTAATTAAAATTGACTAATGCCTTATCTATTTCTACATTCCCAATAAAAACAAGGTCGTTATCTCTTGACCACATATTTGTTGCCCACTTTGTGTCATGTTGTCATTGATGTCCCTATGCATTTCCCCAGTGAACCTTTGTCATGTAAATGGTGTGTCCAGGGAGTCAAAGAGTGTTGAGTTAATGTTAGTCCATGCTAGGTCAAGTTGATGCTTTCTAGATGTATGTGACTCATGCATATTGATTGTCTATGGTGCAAAGTAAAGAAGTAAAACACTTGGATCATGTGTATCTCATATGGATGAACTCATTTAAGGTCTCAAAAGGTCAAGAAATATTTTTTTGAGAAAAATGCCACTTCTACTAAAAATGCCCTCAAGAACTGAAAATGTACTTACATGAGAATGCGAAGATCTATAAAAATTAAGAGATGATATTGAAAAACCAAACATTGTAAATTATGCAAGTAGGTTTCTTTGATCTCTATGCAAAATTTCAGGTCCTCATGAGGTCATTTGAGAAATTTATTCAAGTTTTTGCAAGACTATTTCCTTGAGAATTTCATTTTGAGCTTCTTGGCTTCTTAGCACTAAATAAAAATATAGAGCATATTTCTGTTCAATCATAAAAGGTATTTTGTATAGAGTTCCAAGATTGAAATATTAAAAAATATTTAGGTGAATTGGCCAAGAATCAAGAAAGACACAAACATTCTTCTGTCAGGGCTCTTTTCTATTCACAAGTCTCCTTGTTGAAATGGTTGAGTTGAGATCAGTTATTTTTCCTTATTATCAAATTTGTGCATTTTATCAGTGCTCATTGAGACACTCTACATGAAATAGGTGTAAAAACATGAACTCTAAGCATAATATTCCTATTCGAGTCCATCTAAATTGTGTAAGGGTAATATCATTCACTCTTGTGAACTAAAGGTAGAGTTATGTAAAACAAGTCATCATGAAAAAATAATATTTTTCTAAGTGATTTTCATGGGTATTTCATGAAAATGCATGCCTTATAGCTTGTCAATAAAGTGGTTACTCATCAAACAAGAGTTTTACTTGATATGAGTATGTTCTCCTTGAAAATTTACAAATTGGTTGTACCAGTCATAAAACATAGTCTTGTTGCATTTATTGACACCAAACTCACATTGTCAAAGGTATATATGCCCTTCATACATTACATGTTGGATTTGTGTGTGAAATTTTTTAAAGTGTTGATTCATCAATACCCCGATAACTCTTTGTAAAGCACCGTACATGCACACTAAGATTATTGAGAGGTATTTCAAAAGTTTCAAGGTTTAATATTGTTTGTAATGAATTAAAGTTGGTCTCAAAAAGACCAATAAGTTGATTTTTATTTATTTTTATCCATTATTGAGGGATAAATTTAGTTTTTAGAGCTCTTAGGCCGTTCTAATTTCTCATACTCTAATCTAAGGTTTCAAAACTATGTTTTTTGTGAATAAAGTTTTTCAACCAACCATATCTCATAAAATTTGGTAAAAATCTCTGTGGGGACCTCATAATTCATTTTAAAAATATTTTAAGAGTTTTCATCGAGTTTGGAAAGATATTTCTTTAAAAAAATATTAAAATTTCATGAACAGTTATACCCTTGGATAATGAGAAATGATAATCTAAGTCGTTCAAATAATTTTTTTAATGAAGTTTGTTTTATTATTGATTCCTATTTATTATGGATTGAAAAATAGTTTGGAACTCATTTTACAGGTTGAATTATCTTTGCTCCAAGTTTGTGGAAAATTCTAGTGATATTCAAGCACATCTTAGCTTTGCAGAGTTTTTTGAATGGATGAGTGATAATTGTCATTGTAATCTATTCAAGTATTTACGATAAGATCCTAGAATGTTCCACAAGATATTGCTAAATAGAGGGGAGTGTGAAAAATATTTCTATCAAGATTAAGTGAGTTGGTTTTCCATCTTATGCAAATCCTTACCTACATTAACATGTATACTTGATCATTCATGAAAAGGTCAACCTCAAGACTATCATTTAGAATGAAATCATACTCTAAATGAATATCATATCTAAGACAATTCAAAGGCTCAAAAAAATTAAATGAGGCTTTCAATGAAATCATAGTATTGTATGAAGGAGTGGATTGTTCAAGTTCACATGTTTGAAGTTTGAGAAACATTTTAAGAAGATCATTGGTATCCTCAAATTCAAAGACATGAAGCATTTACTCACCTTGAAGGAGAAGTTCAAGGGTCACCGTTGATCCAAATTGTTTCAAAAGGAACTCTTAACTCTGTTGAAATTTCAAGAGATAAATGAAAGATAATGAGTAATTTATTGAAGTTTGAAGTCTTAGCGGAATGTTAAAATAATGATATAAAAAATAGGTTAAGGTTTGTATAGTGCGGGTGCATAACTTGAAGTTTCAAGAGGATGACATATAAATATATAAATTGTTGGAAATTTTTAAGAGATATGTAACCGAAGATAACGAAAAGGGAAATGATAAGAAATGTAATTGAATAGAGTGAAAGGCATTAAGCCTATGCATAAAAAATGAATGTAAGGAAATAAATGTAACAAGGTTAGAGATATAACAACTCGGGATAAGACTTACTAAGTGAATGATTATTAGATAATGGTGGAGAAAAAATATAGAAAGGAAGATCACAAAGTTAGAAACAATAACAAAGATGATGATGAGAGTCAATTGTGAGGACATAGGAGAAATTGCATGAGTAGATGACTGAGACAAAATAGAAAAACTAGAGAATAAGGTGGGGTATGATAAAATGAATGTATTGTGTGAGTAAAGTGATCATGATTTGTTGATAGAGAAACAAGGGAGCTATATGATCAATTGAATATTGTAAGTATTGTCTGAGTAGGTGTTTGGACCTGAATAAGTAGGTACATCTTGTCCAAATCCAGCGAGTAGGTGTTTAACATTCATCAAGTAGGTGCTTGTATGAAATTTTGAAGTTGGTGCTTTAGTGATTAAGTGGGTGCTTAATCAGTTGTAAATCAATGCATTAGAATTGGTGTTCTAAATAAAGAGGCTAGTTTTAAAGTGGGTTTTATCCCTTCTTGGGTTTCCCACTATAAACATTGTGTCATGCTCATTTGTGTTTCTTGATTGAAGTTATTTTTGTGCTCATAATCTAACTGCTAATTCAAGTTAAGTAAAATAGAAAGTTTGAAAAGACCTTAATTATGCTTATATGATTCACCCCTACCACTACTTGTGATATCTAAAAAATTATATAAGAGTAGGGATTTCGGTGAAAGTGTAACAAGTTTAAGGTGATCCTCTTTTCACAAGCATGAAAAACACTCAAGAACCGGGTTTGTCAATTTCAAAGCCACCTCTCTTTATAGGAACAAATTATGCACTATGGAGGATAAAGATGAAAAATTATCTAATATCCCTTTGTTTTGACATATGGGATAGTGTGGAAAGTGGATACTCTCCTCAACTCACTCTAATTACCTCTGCAATAGATAAGAAAAATAAGAAAAAATTAAAATGTTATCAATTACATTCTAAGTGGGCTAAATGAAACTGAATTTCTAAAGGTAATGCAATATATTATAGCTAAGGATATTTGGACAAAACATCAAAGTATTTATGAGGGTGATGACAAGGTCAAGTTAGCTAAATTGTAGACCTACAGAGCTCAATTTGAGAGTTTGAAGATGAAAGAGGATGAGAGTATTGTAACATACATGTAGAGAGTTGATGAAGTAATCAATATGATTAGAGGCTTAGGTGAGAAATAAGAAACCATCATAGTTCAAAAATTCCTAATATCTCTGACCTCCAAATATGATGCAAAGGTTTCAGCCATTAAGGAAGAAAAAGACATAAATTTTTGATATTGAATGAGTTACAAAGTATTCTATCAACATGTGAAATAAGGAAAACCAGAACCAAATCTTCCAAGAAAGAAGTTTCTTTCAAATCCAAGAAAGAGAGTCAATCCAAGCAATAAAAAGAGGAATCAGATTTGGAGAATGAAGAAGATGCTGAGAAGATTAAAGAACTATTTATAAGAAGACCGAGAAGAAGTATAGGAAAATATAGAGGTAACCTCCCTTTCAAATGCTTTAATTATGGTCAAGTAGGATGCTTTGCTGCTAAATGTCCAAAAAACAATAAGGATGTTGAGTTTGAATATGGGGAAGAAGGTCATAAACATGGAAAGAAAAAGATGAACTATAAGAAGAAAGGAAACCAAAGGATGTTTTTCAAGAATAAATGAAATATCTATTCAAAAGAAAATTTAAGTGACTCAGAATCAATTGAATCAAATAGCTCAAAGAGTGAGTGTGATGTAGATCAATGTGAAACCTTATTCATGGCCTTAGAAATTTCTAATCAATGCAACACTAAAGGAAATAATATGGTCAGCTATGAATATTCTGATGAAGAAGAGGAAAAAGTAAATCTAGAGGCTAAACTTGTAAGTGCTCTTGAAGAACTCCAAATATGTAGAAGAAGGAACCAAAAGATAAGATGCACCCTAAAGGATTATGAAGAACAAATTCACATCCTTGAAAAGAAGCAAAGTCAAAAGGAAGAAGAGGAAATGAATGAACTCAAGGAGCTTGAATCTCAGATGGAATTTTTTTCTCAATCCTACAAGGAAAATTTAGAAGAATGTTAAATATTTAAATCTAATCTAGAACTCCACAAGGTTGAATTAGAACAAGAAAATAGAAAACTCAAGATGTATGAGAAGATAGAAAGGATCTCAAATGTCCTAGCCAACATTCTAAGAACTCAAAGGGATGTAAGTGACAAATCAGGAATTGGTTTTAGGGAAGAGAATAAGGAAGATGAACCAGCCAAGAAGAAAGAAGATAAGACTACACCAAGCATCTCTCACACCATGAACAAGGAGGCCACCAAATATGTAAAAATAAGGACAAACTCTCCTAGAATCACCTATGCTATGAGGTACTCTCATTCCTTCTATGGTTATTGTTTTTCATGTAACCAGTTTGGTCACAAAGCTGCAAAATGTAGAAGAAATGCTAGAGGAAATAGGATAAATTACAACTTGTAACATATAAGAGTGAGTCATAATATTGTGTGTTACAAATGCCAAAAGGAGGGTCACATAGCTATCATTTATAGCTCATGAAAACCCAAACACACGGTGAGTGGATATATGTTGTGAAAGATAAAGCAAACAAGAAAGAAGAGGTTGGTATGATAGCTCAAACTTCCTTCCATGTGCAAGATGAGGGAATTATTTGGTACTTGGATAGTGGCTGCTCCAGTCATATGAGAGGTGATAAAATTAATTTTTTTCTTTTCAAATAATGCATCAGGTGATTTCAGATTTGGTGATAGTAATTGAGAAAATATTGTGGGAAGGAGAATACCTAGTCTTGAAAATGGGAAAATAGTAAAAAAATGTTATATATGTTGAAGTGCTTAAACACAACTTGCTAAGTGATAGCCAAGTGTGAAAAAGGATAAAATATGATTTTCAATGATAAAGGATGTAAAATTATTGATCGAAAATCAGGAAAGAGAGTTGGAAAAATAAAAGGAATATGTGTGTGTGTGTGTGTGTGTGTGTGTGTGTGTGTGTGTGTGTGTGTGTGTGTGTGTGTGTGTGTGTGTGTGTGTGTGTGTGTGTGTGTGTGTGTGTGTGTGTGTGTGTGTGCACGCGCTCATAGAGGTATATAAAGAGAAATGTTTTGTAAGAAAACTTGATGATAACTGGTTATGGCACAGGAGATTAGGACATATCAGCTTTGAAAATATTGTGAAATTGAGTGCTAAAGATGGAGTTAGAAACATTCCAAAGATTGTAAAACCAACATATTCTCTATGTAATTCTTTTCTACATGGCAAACAAACAAGAAGGTCATTCAAGTCAAAAGAGTATTCAACTACTCAACCTTTGGAGCTGATTCATACATATTTGTGTGGGCCTACAAGGACTACAATTATGCAAGGAGATGAGTATTTCATGCTCCTAATAGATGATTTTACCAGGATGACATGGGTAGCTTGCTTAAAACACAAATTAGAAGCCTTGGATAGATTCAAAGCCTTCAAAGCACTTGTAGAGAATGAGAAGAACACCAAAATCAAATGCTTAAGATCAGACAAGGGTGAAAAATTTTGGTCTAATGAATTTTATGATTATTGCAATGATCATGAAATACAAAGATAGTTCTCATTTCTGCTAAAAACCTCTACAAAATGGGCTAGTTGAAAGAAAGAATAGGATCATGCAAGAAATGAGTAGGATTATGTTGAATGAATACAAACTTCCTGATAACTATTGGAGTGAAGTAGTGTGCACAATTGTCTATATTATATATAGATCTCAATTAAGAGTAAATAGCTGTAAAACACATTATGAACTCTAGAAATGAAGGGAGGCGAATGTGAAGCACATAAGAATATTTGGAACTAAGTGGTATATTAAGAGATATAAAGACAATTCAGGAAAGTTTGATTGCATGTGTGATGAGGACATATTTCTTGGGTATTTATAAGTTAATGTAGTTTCTATATGCTACAACAAAATAGTTCATAATACTAACACATTATATTCATGATGCATTGCCTATGTTTGGATGTTTTGAATAGTATTGTGATCTCATGGATGTTAGTAAAATGGTAGAATCAAATTATTTTGATATGGTTGATAGATGATAGAATTACTAATTTTGATGATGACTATTGATTTCTATGTATACGTTATTTCTTGATGTTATCGATGTGTCTTGAGGCTAGAGAGGTATTTCTATTTGTGATAGAAGGTAAATTATCTCACTATACACCAAAAGGGGATAAGGGACCAACCATAGAAGGATGTCAGGTGTTTTGAACAAGGCCGATTTCATAACTTGTGTTTTATCTATATGTTGTTTTATTGTTATGCTTGGTTAATAGGTTTCCCCATGGGGGTGACCTCATGTGTGTGGCCATGGGTTGTGATGTTTTTCTTTCTTTTAATTATTTATATTTTAGTTGTGCATGTATCTAATTATTTGGAAATTCAAGTCACTTTATTAGTACTTGTTAATATGTTTTAATTAGTTAATTTATTTTAATTTGTAAACTAAAAGGAAGATGTGACAATGGGGAAATTAATAGGGTAGACGGTCCTTAATTTGTGCTTGATATTGAATGAATTAATTACATTTTAGAGCTATGTATTCTTCCTTATTTTTCCAATCTCGAGTTTTTCCTTAAAGGCCACTTTTTGAGATTGTCCCTTACATCCCAAAATCATCTAGCAACCATACTTATGAAGTATGGAGCTAATTTTAGTCTTTTTAATGCATTTTTGAATATAAAAGAAAAAATAAGGTCACTTTTCTACTTACCAATATTAATATGTCCTTGAAAGGTGTGGAGTGCATGTCATAGCCTTATTTGTTCATTTAATTGCATTGGTCTTTGTGTGCTGACTTGTTTTGTTGGACTAGAAGGATGATGAAGTGGCATCCTACATGGAGATACCTCATCATGCTCACCTCCTTTCTATTTATTGGGTGACATTGAAGGATTTGGGGTTATTGGCCTCATTATTTATACTTGCACTTTTCAAATTTGGACTTGGGTTGCATGCTTGAATATTTTTGGAGTTGCATTTTGGGATTGTCCTTGGTTTGAAGGAGATGGAAGATTTTAGAGTGAATATTTTTACAATTTTAATGGAGAGGTAGGATCTCCACTTATTATTATTCTTTTATTTGTGAAAATAAATGTGAAATTTGTGTTTGTTTGAGTCAATATATGTGTGTTTTAAATGTAATATGTTGGGGATGGATATATTTCCTTAGAGTGGTGTGGGAGAAAGAATTAGAGTTCTTTTTATGGAGGAAAAAAGAGTGCATGAGGAAATGTGCTTTGGGAGAGTGGAAGAGGTGCTCCACCTATGTGGAGGTAAAAAAATTTTACATGTTATTTTTCATAGGCAAAAAGGGAGAAATAAGTGTTGTGTGTGTTGTTGATAGTGCACTTGGAGGCATTGGGTGGACCCTCTTTCCACATGGGAGGCATAAGGAGAAGACTCCATGTTCTTGTCTCCATTTTGGCTTGCTATTAAGCCTTTGTGATTGTGATAAAAATGTAAATTTTATTTGTATTGTTTTGGAAAAGGATGCAAACTACTCTTGTTGATCTTGCTTGGAAAAGTATGTTTGAATGTTGATATATTGCTTGAGTGTTGAAAAGTTGTATGAGTGTTGTTTTGTGGAAGCCATTTCTTTTGTGAAGTTTTCAAAGTTGCAAAACACACCTCATTGTTCTATGGTTGGGGCTCGGGGCCAATAAGGAGGATGGATTATCCTCTTATTTGATTATAGGTTTGGCGGAGAGTGTCACCTACTCCCCTTTCATTGTATTGTGATTCAAATTTGATAAGATGAGAAAAGTGAAAAGTTGAAGATTGGAGGAGTTATACTGTGTTGGAGCCAAAAATATCACCTTTGTAATGTTATCCCATTGTTGTAAATTGAAAGTTGTAATCTTGTAAATTATTCTTTCAAATTTTGGAAAGAAGAGCTTTTTTATTGTAAGAAAATGAACTATGATCATTGAGAAAAGAGTGTATTGTTACCTTGTTCTAAATTGTATTATTGTAAAAGTATGAATTTATTGTAAGGAAAGAAAAGAGACACTTTCTCATTTTTATTGTAAGATTTAGTATATTGAAATGTTGAAATTATTGGAAGGTTGAAATGTGTATCCATTTTAAAGTTCAATAATTCATTTGTATGTAAAGTATATGTTGTTTTTTTTTTTTTGCATTATTGGTAATATTGATTTCAAATGAGAAGGAAAATCCCTATATAGTTGGGTTTTCATTCTTGCTCTTCCTTTGTAAAATTGTTCAAATAGTAAACTTTTATCAAGTTATTGTCATGTTTAGGAACAAGTTACATATTGCAAACAACACAAATTCTTTGGTTAAGAGAGAAAATTACTTTTCCTTTAATTAAGAAGTTTTCTCTAAACCTTCATTCTATCAAACATTTATATTTTTCAATATACCTCTATTCAACTAAATTGGAATTTGATTGATTATTTAAGATAAGGTAAAAAAATATATATATATATATATATATTTATTTATATATGTTATAATTATATATATCTATATATTAAAGAAAATCATTATATTATATTGTATATATTTATAATTAAATTTAAATATTGAAAAAAATCTTAACAAAGTCGAATGGCTATACAAAACAAAGTTTTATATAAAACAAATTGTGAGTGGGGTTGGGTCATGCCCAAGCCGTGTCCTTTATATTAATAAGTGGGTTTGGGAGGGAGGCCGCCTCCCCACCCCATCCCATAAAGTGCCCCCACCTCTCCCACCCACACTCCCCAAACTATAAAACCCCAACACAATAAAATATTTACGGTTGTTGTTTATTTTAGCCCTGTGCATTTTTATTTACACATGCCGCATAACACAAAAAACTCAAAGCACCAAATCATTTTTCCAAGTAATGTAATAATGTAAAATATTATATACATATATATATATATATATGTATGGCTTATATATTATCTCAAAATGGAGTATACACAATGTATATTCTTCCAAAAAAAATGATAGAAATGGGGAAAACCTCCCATTTAACACAAAATATTACAAAAAGAAAATATTGGAGTTAGGAAACCCTCCATAGCTCTCATGGCCTCCATTCTCCAAAACTTGCAAAAGTTAAAATGAAATGGATTAGGGAAAAACCGAGATTAATAAGCCAACCTAAGAAATTTTAGGGAATTTTAGAAAACCTACCATCCATTGCCAAGACTGATTTGATCTAATGGTTGAGATTATATCCTACATAACTTAGCGTGATGGAATTTTCATTGGAATGAGATTTAAATAAAAAGGCATGAATATTGGTTGAATCGGGCCACTTAGTGGTTAGGTTAGGTAGTGATCTTTTGGGGAAGGGAGGTGAGGCATAAATGAAGGAGAAAGAATAGATATTGTGTATCTCATATTATTCTGTTCAACATAGAACTCACGTACAGTATTTATAGGAAAGAAATTGAACTAGACTCCCCTAAATGAATGGAGAGGTTACACAACAGAAGGAGAGAATAATGGAATACTAGAAGGAGAAGATAAAGGGATAGAATAGACACCTAAAAAATATAAATTATCCAACGTATGCTAACATTCCCCCCCTTATTACATTATTCTTGCAAATGTGACCTCTAAAAGATTCAAATTTCACTTTGCCAAGGGATTTAGTGAGAATGTCAGCAACTTGTGCTTCAGTAGGACAGTACTGGAGCTGAATTTGATGGTTCAAGACATGCTCTCGAATGAAATGGTAGTCAATTTTAATATGCTTTGTTTGTTCATGAAAGACTGGATTTTGCACGAGCTTCAACACACTCTGATTGTCACAATAGAGAATAGGTGACTATTTTTAGGAATTCCCAGGTCATCCAAAATGCAACGTATCCATATCACTTCACACACAGCTCCTTGTGTGGCGTGATATTCTACCTCTGTGGATGAGATAGAAACAACATTCTACTTCTTGCTTATCCACGAGATAGGTCCAGATCCGAGATGAAATATGTATCCTGTAGTTGACTTCCTGTCATCAACAGATCCGAAGCATGGTCCGAGTCAACATATCCCTGTAAGAAGAATTGATCATTCTTTTTATATTCCAAACCATAATTAGTTGTTCCTCGGACATATCTCAAAACATGCTTTGCTGCATTCTAGTGACATTTCTTTGGCTCCTGCATGAACTTGGAAAGATAGCTGACAACATAGTAGAGATCTGTCTGGTGTATGTCAAATAGATGAGCCCTCCAACAAATTGCCTATAGAGAGTAGCATCTACTTGAGGTGAGTCCTGGAATCTTGAAAGTTGCAAGCATTTTTCCATGGGAGTGGATATAGGTTTATAGTCAGACATTCTATACTTTTCAGGAGTGTCTTGGCATACTTTATCTGGGAGACAAAAATGTGATGCTCCTTTTGCCATATCTCTAAGCCAAGACAAGTAATGTAGTAGCCCCAAATTTTTCATGTCGAAGGTTCTTTTGAGATCATTCTTTACAATATCAACCTGATCTTCTGAACTACCAGTGATCACAAGATCATCTACATAAACAACCAGAATGACAATTTCTTTGCCTACCTTCTTTATATACAAATTTGAATCTGAGGGGCTACGTGTGAACCCATGCTGCAAAAGGTGATCATTGATCTTGATGTACCATGCCCTGGGAGCTTGTTTCAAGCCGTAAAGAGATTTGATGAGACGACATACCTTTTAGGCTGATTTTCATCAACAAATCCTTCGGAGTTGGGTCATGTATACTTCTTCTTTTAGATCACCATTTAGGAAAGCACTCTTGACGTCCATCTCGCTGAAGTCTCCATCCTTTCTATGTGTGTAAGTGCACAAACTACTCGATTGTCTTCATCTTCACAGTGGGTGCAAAGGTTTCTTCATAGTCGATGCCTTCTTTCCGAGCATATCCTTTGGCTACAAGTCGTATTTATGTTTTTCGATGGATCGATCTTCCTTATATTTTGTCTTAAAAACCATTTGCAGCCTATGGGTTTCTTTCCCGTAGGTAGATTGACAAGTTCCCATGTCGATTTTTCATGAGTGAGTCATATTCTGTATTCATAGCTTCCTTCCACTTGAGTTTCTTGTGAGTGCTTCACGAACATTATATCGGCTCTGAGCTATTCATCAATGAACTCATGAGTGCAAAGTTTACCTCATTTCTTGTTTGAATCCTTGTTTTGACTCCGGATGATGTATCTGGGAGTTGTTGCAAATGTGAGTCCTTGATAGTGCTTTGTACCCACTTCGGATGAGAACTTGACTACTTTTGAGAAGAACTGTGTCGTTGCCATGAGGATTGATGTGGAGTCACATTCTCCAGTTCTCCAAGGTCAACAAATAGTTCTCCTGGCAGCATTTATTTTCTCTGAGTAGTCTCCTCTGGCTCATCATCTGATTCAGAGACTAATTGGTGAGATGTGTTTGGAAGTGGATCTTTTGTTGATACTATTGAGTCAAAGGATGACTTGTCACAAACCACATCCCAACTCTCTTATATTTTATTTGTCTCAGGATCCATGAGACGATACGCCTAAATTGAGGTAGTCTTGTAGCCAAGAAGGATACACGGGAGTTTTTTTGGCTCTACCTTCTTTTTCTCTCGATTTGGGACATGCATGTATGATGTGCAACCAAATACTTGCAAATGAGAAATTGATGGTTTTTTACCACTCCATACCTCTTCGGTGTCTTGTTCAAGTAGAATCTTTGTCAATGCCCTGTTGAGAAGATATACGGCTGTTTGTCCGCTTCAACCCAATATCATTCTCCTAACTTTGCAATTAATAGCATGCAGCTAGCCATCTCCATCAACTGTGTGATTTTGACGCTCAACAATGCCATTTTCTTTGGGGTGTGTAGGGAGCAAGTCAAGTGCTTTGCTTAATGCTTTGTGATGGTTTAGGAAGGCCAAGAACTTCTTTGATGTGAATTCCCCCCCTCGATCTGAGTGGAGTAGAAGAAGTGGTTGTCCGGACTCTTTGACAACACGATGATAGAAGTTCTGCAAGTGTTGAAGAGCCTCACTTTTCTGCTTTAGGAAATATACCCACATCTTGCAAGAGTGGTCATCCAAAACAATTGGAAGTACTTGTATCCTGAAAATGAAGCAGGAAATGGGCCGTTCAGATCGGTATGAACTACCTCCAGACACTTCTTGGCATGGAAGGTGCTCACTTGAAACGGATCTCTGTGTTGTTTTCCTGCAAGATAGCCAGGGAAAATAGGCAAGGAACTAGACAATTTGGGTAGTCCATGGACCATTGCTTTTGAACTCATCTGGTGCAATGAACCGACCGACAAGTGTCCATATCTAAAATGCCATAAGGAAATTGATTCTATTGTTGAAGCAGATAAAGCTACTGTAGAAGATGAAACAGTATCTAAAGCAAATAACTTATCTTTTACAAAAGCTTTAGCAAGAACCGTACCTTGTTGAGAGATTAAGCATGATTTAATGCCATTTTGAACAAGAAATTCTACCTTAAGGTGATGATTCAAGAGCTGAGTAACTGAAAAAGGTTGCTAGTCAAGCCAGGAACATATAGTACCTTTGTAAGTGTACATTTTTGTGGCCCCAGAGGAATGGTCACATTCCCTATTCCTTCTGCAATGTACTCTTTGTCATCCGCTATCCGAACTCGATCTCCAGTTGGCTCTTCATGTAGTGAATCAAACAACTTCTTGTCACCTGACATATGCTTGCTTGCACTAGAGTCTATCAACCAGACTTTCTTTGTGGGCTGAGAAGTTTGAGAGACGAGTACAAGATTCTTACTACAATGGGCTCCTTTTGATGTCTCCTCATCAGAGTCATCATCTTCTTGTTGGGCTGCAAGATGTCATTTTTGCTTTCTCAGTGGGGACGTCATTTGGACTTTTGAAAATATTCGTGCCCGATGTGCTTGTATGGCTTCAAGGTCCTTGTTTCAAGTTGTTGTGCTAGCGGATGATTAGTGTCATGAGTATTGGTTCTCCAAATGTGACACCATCTCTTTGACTTTTGATCTTTGTGTTTGGGTTGCACTGGATTTTCCTTCTCTGGGGGACCTTTCTGATTCTTCTGGCCATGATTAGGCTTTGAGAACAAGGCTTTGTCCTGAGACTCCTCATGCGATGAAGTGATGGCCTCTTCCTGCTGCAACAAATTCACAAGCTCTTCGAATGTCACTGTTTGTTTAGACACATTCAGTGTTGTAACAAACACTCGAAATTGAGAAGGGAGTGCTCTCAAGGTGATTGGGACGAGAAGTTTATCATCCACCATTTCACCAAGCGCTAATAACTCGGATCTCAGCTCAGCCACGCAACGTAAGAATTCCTCTACTTTCTTGTCAGACCCCATAGAGAGGGTGTGCAGCTTTCAATTGAAAGATGAAGTATCTTTTGTCTCGATTTTTGGCTTCATAAATGGTTGCCAATGTCCTAGGCCTCCTTGGGTTTCTCTGCATTCCAAACATGCGGTTGCACATCATCATTGATACTGAGCATTATCAGCATCAAGGCTTTAACACTAGCCATGTCATATTTTATTAGTTCATA
Source organism: Taxus wallichiana var. yunnanensis (assembly GCA_018340775.1). Classification (NCBI taxonomy): domain Eukaryota; kingdom Viridiplantae; phylum Streptophyta; class Pinopsida; order Cupressales; family Taxaceae; genus Taxus; species Taxus wallichiana. The sequence goes on from CM031241.1 coordinate 198,289,311, forward strand.
GGGGGCTGTGGGAGCGGGCATGCACCTATGACATTCCCCATAATCCTTCAAACCGAAGGATTGTCTTCATTTTGTCTTCAGCTACAAAATTAGGCCCTTTGAGCAACCGAGTGTCGGATGAAATAATTTTTGAGAAGAAATTCTAATAAAAAAATATTTATTTATTTGAAAAGGTATTACAATTTGGACTCACCGACGAGAATTATCGGCTTGTAAATGCTCGCAATATTTGCGTGTCTTTGTGAGATGGCAATGCTTTGTAGGGTGTTCTTCTTCATCGTCACAATCAGCATCGTATCCGGCTTCTAATTCTTCCCATACTCGCTTTGCTTGGCAGCTGACGTCGAAAAGAAAGTATTCAAGGAGTCCTTCTCGAACTAGTTTGTCGAATGCAAGATTGCTGAATTTCAAGCTCGTTCAGCAAAGCAAAGTAGAACCCGGAGCTCTCAGGAGCTTCTCCATGGTGTTCTCTAGTTGGCAGGCGAGTTAATATTCTTGCTTTTTCATTGGGACGTGTGTTATTGACGCTCTCAATCGAGTTGTCTACACTCGACATTCGGCGTAGTGTTGAAGAAAATTGACGTTGCCAGTATCAAACTTCCTCGTAGAGGATAAAAAAAAACTTCAGGCAGCAAGATTCTTTTGCGCAAAGCACTACACAGGTTGAAGGTCTCTAGGAGAGTCTACTCTCTCTTCCTCCACGTGCTCAGGTTTCCTCTCAGGCATGTCTAAAACCGCAGCCACCGGTTCACAGAGGCCGCATCTAGATCTCATCGAGGCTTTTCCTTGCACACATCAAATAGCATGGAGAACACTCCCTTTGTCTCTTTTGTTTTGCACGTTGATCTTCAACTCCTCTCTGCATGCACAAATTGCAATCAAATCAAATTAAATATCACGTCTCCCAAACTGCCACACTCTGATTTGTCTTCTCCCAAACGTCCAAGCAGGCATGAATTGCAGCAGCCACGTCCAAGGAGGAAATAAAAAATGTGCCAGTATCCACGTAGCAATTTTCTTGCAAATATTTTTGACTTTAGATGTCCAGCTTCTGCTCCCAAACGTCTCAGATCTCTATACGTCCACGCTGGAATATAAAAAAATTTGTGTCACTTCCAAAGTGATGGTCGTTTGAAAAATTCCATGGGAATCGCCGCTGGTTCTCTCTTCCACGCTTTGAGGACCGAGCACGATCGATACCAAACTGTGAGGTAGAAATGAAGGAGAAAGAATAAAGATTGTGTATCTCATATTATTCTGTTTAACATAGAACTCATGTACATTATTTATAGGAAAGAAATTGAACTAGACTCCCCTAAATGAATGGAGAGGTTACACAACAGAAGGAGACAATAATGGAATACTAGAAGGAGAAGATAAAGGGATAGAATAGACACCTAAAAAATATAAATTATCCAACATATGCTAACAAGAGGATTAGTTAAGTAGTTGTGTGTGGTATTTGATAAAGAATAAAAAGGGGTTTGTAATTAATTAATACTAAGGTTTAGTTAAATAAACTAAATGGATGATGGTTATTAAACATTGGGAAAATACCACGATAAAGTGAGGAAAATTAATTGGAAAATTTATAACGGTAAAATATTTTAGGAAATAAATTAATAATTTTTAATTTTTAATTCGAATTCGATTTCAATATGAAGGTGTAGAAATCATTCACGATAATTTAATTGAATGCAAGTAATGTTTATAACCCTTTAAAAAAAAAATGATAATTATTGTAATTTTCCCTAATAAATTAATAGACTTTGGTGTTGTTTTAAATGTCAAAAATTGTAGGCATTACACTTGGTATCGAGATGTGGGTTCAACACTTGAATATTGAGCCAAAATGATACACTTCAAGTAAACCTAACACAACCTACACCTAGAACACATAACATTTCATAATATTTTAAAACATAGAAAACCTAGATGATGATAAACTAACTCCCATCTATGTTTTTGTAGAAGGTGTGAACCAAACAAGGGGATATTTTGTGTGGAGTTAGATATACCACCCCTAGAGTAGGAAGTTACCGTTGTATTTCCATAGATCCTATAGACCATGTAGGAGTCAATGCAGTTATAAGAGGTGGAGAAGTAGGGGGAAAAGCTAGCCATCATGAGAGAGTCATATGTAGAGGCTCGTATCCCTTCATGACACACTGAGGAGTATAGGGTGGATAAATCACATGTAGAATCAACTAGATGGGATTTCCTTAGAGGGAGCATGGAGATAGGGATATGGGACATAAAGATAAGTCTAGGAGACCTAGACCAAGGGATGATCATGTGGAGAGACCTAGTGGTGACATACATTAATGGAAGATCATATCAATAAGATGGTGAAGCTATACCCACTCCTTTTTTTGGAGACATAGGAGGATTTCAAGAAGAGGCTTGATTAGTGAGCTTTAGTAGACTCTTCATTTGTGATCATGTACTAGTAGCATGAATGCTCATGTTGTGCTTCACCTTTTGAGAGATGGAGCGGGAGTTTAGTAGAAGACTGGTGAGAAGGATCTCCATGTGGATTCAAACATGTTACTTGGCATCTCTTCAAGGAATAGTTCACGAGTAGATACGTATCCAAAAGGTTCATCCAAGATTGGATAGATGAATTTCATGACCTGCGATAGGAATCTATGACCATGGATGTATATTAGATTTGGTTTCTATACTTGATATAATATGTAGACTACATGCGGGATGAATAGGTAAGGATTCACATGTTCATCGGGGGCCCGAACATAGATTTGGGAGGGGTAATGCACATTCATTTCTCGTAGAATTTAGTTGAGGCCGTGGAGAAGGCATACATCACAAAGAAAACCGGGGGAGACACAACAGGTAGAGATAGAGTTGAGAGCCGTATTCAACAATTTCGAGGATAGTATGTTGATGGGGTCAACTACTCCTCCTCATGAAAGACACGGTTTAGCATAGTTCTCTTTCATGTCACCACATTAATTTACAAAAATAGCAATAACATACTCAACCACCTTTTAGGCCTCTTTAAATCCATGATGCATAGAGAGGGCACAATATGGGGCCTCAAACTAAAGAAACAATTAGGACACAATCTCCACCACGAGCTTAGTTAAAGGAAGTACATCCACCATAGTGAAGCAATAGTCAATAGTAGGATAATCGAGGATTTACCTCACAAATGGTTCATGAACCCGGAGGGGTTTCTTCCCATTAGAGGGGACCTAGTATTTGTTACGGATGTGGTGTAGTTGGGAACCATTGGAGGGAGTGTCCACATAACCCTATTAATTAAGGTAAGGCACCTATTTCAGATCCTACAATTAGTGATATGGGATGCATCCATTGAATTTATGTAGTGGTTGAGAACCATTAGCAGAGCATTAGGGTAAAGTGATAGAGACTATAAGTAACATTGGTGGTATCCCTACCACTAGATTGTTTAATTCAGGCTCTTCTAATTAATTTATTGCACCATCATTAGTAGAGCGATGTACGATTGTGGCACATAGTCAAGGTCATAGTTAAAACATTGATATGGCTTCTGGAGCTAGGATTATAGTGGAATCCTTAGTTAAGGAGTGTGTAATGCTCTAGGACCCTTCACCATGACCATGGATCTTCGTATCATTCCCTTGGGTTCATATGGAGTTATCTAAGGCATGGACTTGTTATCTCGCACATAGATCTAGAGTTGATTATTATAGCAAGGTGATATCTTGTGCAGATGATTTGAAGTTGAGTCACTGATAGTTGGAGTTACGATTCCCATCTCTATTCACAGTACATCCACTATGCGGAGGTGGTGTCCATGACAAGGATGTTATTTTTATGCCATCACGGTTAGTGATAGATCTCGAGGAAAAGTCTAGTGGGCCTTCACTTGATGACCACCCTATTTTGTAGGAGTTTGTTATCAAAAACCTATCCCTGTGGTAATTTTAATAACTTACATAATTTATTTAGAATTAGAGAGGTAGAAATGGTGAAAAAGAAAATTTAGATGTTGGGGGACACCTTTCAATTTTCTATAACTCCCCTTTTCAAGAAAAATCTAAGGAGTTAGCAAAAATTTACTAAAATTTGAGAAAATGGGAAAAAGGCATGTTTTAATGTATTATGGGTCTAGAGACTACAAGTGGAGCGACTAAGATGAAAATAAGGTTCCTCTTCCTCTACTTTGGTCCGAAATGCTAAGGAAATCTAAGTGTATTGCAAGTAAATTGGGTCCCGATGTCCTAGGGGTCCAAGTTCCATGGGCGATGAGTTCCTCGAAGTCTCGATTTACCCAATTTAAAAATAAATGGAGTGGTTCAATACAAAGTGTGGATAAGGTGGAAGTTTAGGGCCTAGATGGTTAAAGTACCACGAGGACGTGAATTTATAAACCCAAAATCGCCGCATATAAAAGGAAATAGAGTGCATTGTGGAAAAACATGGACTTACGTGGCCTAAGTGTCCTTTATACCCACAAGTGCCACAAGTTCTCTCGAAAAATCCATGCAATACCACAATGTAAAGAGAAAGTGGTTAAATGTCGATTATGAGGTCCTGCGTGGAACATCCCAAAGATCTTAAAATACACATAACTTTTGATCCAGAGCTCTGATTTTGATAAAATTGGAATTTTTAGAAAGGGCTCGACATCCTCTACACCACAATTAATGGTTTTATTATTTTTAATGAGAGTGTATGTGTGAAAATAAAAGAAACATCTCAAGCTCCAAAGTTTTAAATTTTCAGTCCCGTAAAATGTAAGAAATCCCTAACAAACTCAAAACAATTGCTCACACTTAGAAGACCATAATTTTTTTATTTCAAAATGGAATCATAAAAAATTGGTCTCGTTGAACATGTGGTAATTTAGCCAAATTCTAAACAAACTTAATATACTACAAATAATATGAACTCTAAAAGAAAATAGATGTTTTTCTTTGTTATTGAATTATGAATTACAATGTTTCCAAAATAGGAAAACATCTACAAACTTGATTTTCCAAGCAAACTCTAACTAACTTTGACTAAATCTACTCTAGGTCATGGAAATTACTATTTTTATAGTTTACTAGAACCCGCTATTGTTAGTAAGTTCGCATGCTTGTTCGCATGGGAACAAAAATTTCCACACATATTCTACATGCCTAAATTAAAGGAATTTCCAAATTTCCAACTCATAATCCAACTACTAGACTAAACTTAACTAATGCCCTAAAATAGGAAAATCCCAAACTACAACTTAAATCCTAATTTTTGGCCTCACGATGACATATTTTGGGCCTAAAAATGTGCCAAAAATTACTCTAATTGGTAGGGTGGATTGACTGGTGCATTCTTCTCATTGAAACATGTGGTTTCAAAAAGAAAACAGACTCAAACGACACCCAGAGCTCAAGTTATGACTATTTCAAGTTCCTACTAATTTTGACACATCATTCTCCCCTACTTGGAAAAAACACACTCTTGCAAGTTTTCTTCTTCAAATTGCTTCCATTTATCTTCATCCAAGTTATTAATCTCCCACTTTGTGATCCAAATATAGTCCTCATGTTCCAATCCTTTCTAATGTACCAAATATGTTTTGTATTTCCCATGTTGGGTGTCCATTGTTTTCTTATCTAGAATCGATCCACTTCTTCTTTCTTCCTCAGGAACCCGCTGCCTCCAATCTACTAATTCATCAATAAAATCCCCTTCTACACCATCCACATGAAAATAATAAAAATCTAAAACATAAAATATCTGAAGAAATATCAAAATTCCCTCGCAATTCTACCTCATAAGCATTATCATTTATTTTTTTACGATTTTGTAGGGACCAATCTTCTTGTACTTTAGCTTGTTATAGGTTCCTTTTGGAAACATTTCCTTCCACGGTATACCATAACCAACTCACCAACTATAAATACCTTTCTCCATCTATGCACATCTATTATTTCCTTATACTTATCATTACTATTCTATAGCTTCTTCCGCACTTCTTCCTGCAATTGTTGTATATGTTTGGAAAATGCTTCTACATCATCATTGACAATACCATCAATCGGTAGTTACCAAATCTAACACCCCATTTGGATTACTCCAATACACAATCTAAAATGGAGACTTACATGTCGATCTATTTATGGAATTGTTATATGCAAACTCTACTTGTGATAATGCTAAGTCCCATTATTTTGACTTTTCCCCAACGATGCACCTTAACAAAGTTTCCCAATCTTGGATTTACCACCTCTATTTTCCATCGGTCTAAGGATGATAGGAACTACTAAACTATAGTTGATTTCCCAACTTCTTCCATAAATTCTCTAGAATTGACTTAAGAACCTTGTATCCCTATATGAAGTAATAGTTTTGGAACACCATGTAAATGAACAACTTCTTTGAGAAAACAATATGTTACGCATGTCGCATCACTTGTTTTCTTGCAGAAATAAAATGAACCATCTTAGAAAACCTATCAATAACCAAAAATTTGAGTCATTACCTCGTGTTTTTGGTAATCCCAAAATAAAATCCATACTTAGATCTATCCATTACCCTTTCGAAATAGGAAACGACATATACAACCCTATATTATGTGTACGACCTTTCGAGACTTGGAAAATTTGACACCTCCACATATATTATGACATCACTTTTCTACTTTGGCCAATATTATTTTTCTACTACCAAGTCTATCATCTTATCTTTACAAAAATGCCTAGCCTATCCTCCGCTATGAAACTCTTTCACTATATTCTCTCACATAGACCCAATTTGGAATATATAGTTGGATAGGTAGCCATCCTATAAAATATACTCATCCTAGAAATCTCCTGCATTTTCTAACAATAGATGAATTAACCTTTCAACAATATCCTTGAAATCAAAATTAGAAGAATACAAAACCCTTTATTGCTTCAACACCCACCACCTCATTTTCCATAGTGGTAAACAAAGTCACACACCTACTCAATGCATCTACAACTTGATTCTCATTTTCTGATTTATGTTTTAGAGAAAATTATAACCCTTCAAAAATGATACCCACTTTGCATGCCCATTATTCAATTTCTTTTGTGTATTCACATACTTCAGGATATATGGTCTGTAAATAACACAAACTTCTTAGGTATTAAGTAATGCCTCCAATGCCTTAATGTTTGTACAATTGCATAAAATTCCACATCATAAGTAAAGTAGTTATTTCTTACCTCATTTAGTTTCTCACTAAATAAAGCTACTGGATTTCCACCTTGAATTAGAACAAAACCAATAAAAACATGTGAGGCATCACAATCAACCTCAAACACTTTATAAAAATTTGGTAGTGTCAAAATGGGTTCCTCTGTCACCTTCTTCTTTAAGAACTGAAAACTATCCTCATCTTCCTTTGTCCACAAAAACTGCCTTCCTTTTGTGTAATTTGTTATAGGTGTTGTAAATACAGCTTGAAATTTTTAATAAAATTTCTGTAAAATTTGCTAGACTATGAAAGCTTCTTACCTCTGTTATAATCATGGAGTAGGCCATTCAATAATTACCTTTATCTTCTCGAGTCCATATGTACCCCATGCTGAAAAAATAAAGCCCAAGAATACCAAAATCTCTTGCATAAATGTGTACTTCTTCATATTTGCATAGAGTTTCTCTTTCCTTAACACTTCAAATATCACCCTCAGATGCCTCAAATGTTATTCTTTAGTTTTACTAAAGATCAAGATATCATCAAAATAAACCACAACAAACTTACCATTATACTCCCGCATCATGATGTTGATCGGTCTCATAAAATTACTAGGTGCATTGGATAACCTGAATGACATCACCAAACACTCATATAATCCATTTCCTATCTTGAATGATGTTTTCCACTCATCTCCTTCTCTGATCCGAATATGATGGTAACCACTTCAAAGATCAATCTTGGTGAAATACCTAGATCTAGTAAGAAAATCCATCATAACATCAAGTTGAGGTATTGGGAACCTATACATGATTGTAATTTTATTGATTGCTCTACTATCCGTGCACATTATCTAGGTTTCATCCTTCTTTTGTGTTAATAAATATGGGGTTGCACACAGACTAATGCTCTCCCTTACGAACCCCTTTCTCATGAGCTCTGTCACTTTCCTATTCAACTCGCATGGAATGTCAAAATCATCTTATAAGTTGCTTGATCACGGGAGTGAAGAACCTGGAATAAAATCAATATGGTGTTGAATATCTCTTTTGGGTGGTAACTGTTTGGTAGCTCATCAAGAATAACTTCAAAAAATTCTTCGTTAATTTTGTTGTTTCTATGGTATTCGTGCACTTGCATGTTCATCCTTATTTGCGATTATTGCATAACAAAACCTCGTTGCCTTTTCCTCCATAAATTCATTTTTAAAAATCATATTTTCAGCCTTCCCTCTTTCTTAAGAGGTAGCAAAACTATTTTTGTGCCATCCTTTCGTAAAGTATAAGTATTCTTTCCCCATCATGAATAACCTTTCTATTAAATTTTCATGTTCTTCCTAGCAGCTTTACGATATGCATTCATAGGAATAACATCACACTAAATCTCATCCTTATAACTATTCCTAATAGAAAAACTTATTAAACATCTCTTATCAACAAGTAACTTCATTACCCTTATTAAACCATGCAATACGGTAAGGGTTAGGATTATTATCACAACACAAACCTAATTTCTTGATCATCTCATTTTGAAACCATGTTCTCAAAACTACCACCATAAAAATAACATTACATACCTTTCCTCCCGAAGTGCATCTTGTTCTAGAAATATTTGTATGCATCTATGCATCCCCTAGATATCCTTTCTTGGTGAAATCATCGTCCTCTTAATCATCAGGTTTTCTCCAACATCTGGTGGAATTTCTAGGTCATGTTTGTCTTCCACTTGTTCAGCCTTCAACAAGATTTACTCTTGGAGCATCCGCTTGCCTCTTGTCATGTGTATAATAATGCGGGCATTGAAAATCCCGATTCCCCTCTTCACCACATCTGTAACAAACAAATTGTCTTCATGGAGCCTCCCATCCTCTATCACTAGCATATCCTCTACCTCTTTGTTGATTCTAGGAATCTTGTCTTGTATCTTGTTTTTTTCCACTACACAAGGTGATTCTCCCCTACATTGGCTGAAACCAACTCATTCCTGAATGGAAGATGAGGCCCCCCTATTTATTCTAGATGATCTCCTAATTCTTTGAAAACTTTGTTTTTCCTTGACCTTTAAGGTAAATTGATAGGCATCTTGCATGCTCTTAATCCTTTGCATACTTATCTCATATTGAATTGAAAATATTAATCCAGTTACAAATTCTAGAAGTCATATGTGTATTATTGCACTATTGTCTAAGATTTTCAAACTCCTATAAAGGGTTTGTGCATAATCCATAGGGAGAAATTTATCTTTCAACTTTTTCTCCATCTTACTTCACGTCCTAATTATTTATTTCCCCTTTCTTGACCGCTCTTTTTGTAGGTGATACCACCATAACATAACATGACCTTTCAATTTCGTGCATGCAAATTTTACCTTCTTTTCTTCCGACATAGCATTCCATTCAAAAAACTTCCACATCTTAGTCAACCACCTATCACTCCTTTGGTTTTAGACTACCTCCATACTCGAAAAATCAACTCTTATCCCATCATTCTTTCCTTTTAATGCTCAAAGCATCGCTTTCTTCAAAATCTAAGGGTGGTACTTGTTTTTCCTCCTCTTCACAAACTTCTTCTTCATCTATGTCATCTCCACCTTGATATCCTCTTTGAGTTATCATTGCAAAGAAGAGCAAAAAATTTCCTTTGTAGATCTTGCATATTTCTATTCATCTGGGAAATATCACCTCCTCTTCCTCTTCCTCTTCCTGCCATTTTTTAGACTCGAAACTTCTCTGATACCAAATAATGTAGCCAAATTCTAAACAAACTCAATATACTACAAATAATATAAACTCCAAAAGAAAATAGATCTCCTTCTTCATTATTGAATCATGAATTACAATGTTTCCTAAAAAGGAAAACAACTCCCAACTCGATTTTCCAAGTAAATTCTAACTAACTCGACTAAATCTACTCTAGGTGGCAAAAATTACTATTTTTAGCAGTTTACTAGAACTCCGCTATTCTTAGCAAGTTCGCAAGCTTATTTATACGCGCACATAAATTGCCTGTATCTTCTACATGCCTAAATTAGATGAATTTCTAACTATCCAACTCATAATGCAACTAATAGAATAAAATTAACTAATGCCCTAAAATATGAAAAAATGAACTACAACTTAAATCCTAAATTTTGGCCTCAAGATGGCATATTTTGGGCCCAAAAATGTGCCAAAAATTACTTCAACTGGTAGGGAAAATTGACTGGTGCCTTCATATCATCAAAACACGTGGTTTAAAAAAACCAGACTCAAACCGACACCCAGAGCTCAAGTTATGACCGTTTTAAGTTCCTGCTAATTTTGGCGCATCACGTGGCTCGAGCTCGAGACAAAAAAATTAGGAAATGCAGAAATTGATGAATTTTTTATGATGATTTTAAGAAAAACCTGCTAGGTTTTGAAAAGTTACTTTAATGGTAGTTGGGAGTGCAATTAAGAGGCATGGTCATGATTTTTTCCAACTACAGGTTATGGGATAGGATGGGGAGCCTTTTCCAAACAACATACCATCATTTCATGTCATTTATATCACTTGCAATTGGTTGGAAAGTAGATTTCAGATTTGTATCACCCTTTCTCTCTCTTCCAAAAATTTTATAAATTGGAGTGTTGGGCTCGTTCTATGGGAGAATAGTTTGGGTAGAAAAATATTGACATTTTGGTTTTGTGAAGCCAATGTGTTGTAGACCTTTGTATTGGACTCCTTGCATGGTGATCCAAGAATTTCCTTTGTAATAGTTTGGATTGTACATATTAATGAAGCAATAGATTCAAGTTTGTGGATGTATCTTCCCTTGCTATGTTTGTTGCATTCTCCTTGCCTCTCTAATCTTATTACGAGATGTTTGTGTCTACTTTATGCTCTTGCAAGGACCTATTACTATTGTGTATGCATGGAAATGTGTTGTGAATGTTATTATTAGACTATGGAGAACTGTCATCACCCTCTCTAATCTACATTTTGTTCCCATTTTCACACATTGGAGACTGTTCTCACACCCTCCTTTTCTGGTGTATCACCGCTGTTAGTGTAGGATTTACTTTCATGCACTCTCTCTATGGTCCCTTGAAAAATTAGATTAGGATTAGATAATTTTATCTCGCATTAGGAGTAGATTGTGGTAAGTAGTTTAGGATAAGAATCAACTTTCTCTAGAGATCTATCTTAAGTAGCAATTCCACAACTTGGAGATAGTACCGATATTAACCAGTCACATCATGAGCCAAATCACTCACACTTTTACAAATTATAGGGTGTTTTGATTCAGCGATAATAGTTCTCGCACACCCGATGGGATAGAGAAGAAGCTTTCATTTCAATTACAACAAGATTGGTGTGCACTTGTTGTAAAATTCCAGCTTGTAAGAAGCTTTGAAATTACACATCTGGCGACTCTAAGAGGGAAGAATTCTTTGGTTTTAGTAACTCCTAAGCTTGACATATATATGATAATAATTCGAACTAGGTCTTATACTAGAGAAGAGGTACTATTTTTCTACTTGCAATTATCACCATGCAGAGGAAGGAGAGGAAAAAGACCATAAAGATCACCATCTCCACCCAAGATAACTTTATCTAAACCTCCACCTGGTAGGCCTTTTATTCAATCAACTAGAGTTCTCCAACCAATTAGGATGGCAAAATCAAATCCCTATATCAACTTCCTTGGTAGCAGCCCACTTTCTCTTAATGCAAAAAATCCAATCCCATTTGTAGCAATGAAAAATATCCCATATTTTAATGGGGAGAACCATACTTCCCCAATTGATCATATTCAAGACATTGCAAATGTCTATACGATTTAAGAGATTTTTGAGATGGAAATCATAGTTAAATTGTTGGAATCCTCATTCAAAGGTCAAGCTTTGTAATCATTTGTGCACAACCCTCCGAATTAGGATCATTTGTGCACAACCCTCCATAATCAATTCAGGGAAAAGGGAGATAATTTGTCTTTATTGGAAAAATTGACAACAATTAAGAGGGTTCCTAATGAGCAGATAACTGATTTCAACTTCAAATTCCATCGGATGTGGGATAGGATTTCATTGGCCATGAGTCCAACAACAATCGGAGGTGATTTCTTACACTTCTTTATAGATTTAAATTCTTATATTGCCACGATGATTCAACCTATGAGAGGTATAACTTTACTCGCGGCTTATAACATCACTATTCAAGACATTTGTAGACTATTTTGTGCTTGTTTTCCTAGAAGATATTTTGATTTACTCATGTATGCGTGAGGATAATGAGGAGAACCTTTGATAAGTTCTACAATGTTGAGAATTTTTTTATAGGAACCTTGAGAAGTGTGCATTTTCTAGACAATAGTTTAGTATTTAGGTCAAATTATTTATGGGGAAGGTATCACATTTGATCCTTCCAAGATTAGAGCTATCCACATTGGCCAAAGTGCCGACCAATGTGATCGAGGCATGCAACTTCATGAAATTGGCGAGGTTATTACATGAGGTTTTTTTAGGATTTCTCTCGTATTACACATCCCATCACTTTCGTACAATGGAAAGGGAATAAGTTTGTTTGGTCAAATAGATGTGAGAAGGCTTTAAGTACACTGAAGGAATGTCTTATGAAAACACTTATCAGAACCGTGTCATATCCTTAGAGGGATTTCTTTGTGTGTACATATGCTTCTTTGGTAGGGTTAGGAGGTGTTTTGATGTAGGATGGCTGAGTAGTAGATTTTGAGTCTTGAAAAACCAAGGATTATGAGCTTAATTATCCGACTCATGACCTTGAGCTTGCAGTAGTGTTCCGTAAATTGGTGCTTTAATGACATTTATTATTAGGTGGGAGGTTAATTCTCGGGAAAAATAACTTGATCCTACGACATCTCTTCATGCAACAAAATTTCAACGCCCACAATGGAATTGGATGGATATTATTTGTGAGTACGATATGGAGATTGAGCATGTGAAGGGGAAGGATAATGTGGTTACAAATGCTTTGTGTTGTTGGAGGAATTTGGTTATGGATACTTCAATAACTATAGACTTATGGAGCAAGATCTTATGACAACTTCCACATGACAACTTCTACCTTTCAGCTAGAGTAGAGATTGAGTCTTAAAGACCCCTTGATGGGGAAGTTTGAGGGACTAACAATGGATCTAGATGGACTTCTCGAGCACAGAGGTTGAGTTTTCATACAATAATTTTTTTAGAGTTCTATTGATAAGGCTCCATTTTAGGTGTTATATTCTAGAGAGTGAGAACTCCTCTTAGTTGGGATAGGTTAGAGGATAGATTATCTATAGGGCCAATTTTGTTATAGGACATGGAGTAGAAAGTTATCTTGATGAGACAAAGGTTACAAGAAACACGGGATAAAGACAAGAAGTATGGAGATCGAGGAAAGTTGAATATAGTTATGAGGTTGGTAGGGATGTTTTTCTTTGTGTCGACCTCATAAGAGTCCTATTTGTTATGGAAAAGGCTCTAAGATAGATCCTAGACTTATGGGTCCATTTGAGATCTTGGAATATATTGGTCCCATAAAGCATACCATCTTTCCTTGCTACAAAACTTGTCTCGTATCCATGATGTGTTCCATGTTTCTATTCTTAGGATATATATACCGGATCCTTCTCATGTATTGGATTGGATTGCATTGTACGTTTAGGAGCGAGGGGTAGGTGAAGGTGGAGCCCATGTGTATTATCGATCTCACAACCCTAGGAATTTGAGGCTGTGATATTGATTAGGTATGAGTCCAAAGTGGGATAGGTATGATGAGACTACAACTACATGGGAGGATTCTAATTTTTACGGGCCCGATTTCCACACCTATTTCAAGGGCTTCGGGAGGAAGTTGAGTCTAAGGGGAGGGGATGTAGTGCCCACTCCTCTTCAACACTATTTCACTTTGATTTTTATTATTGTGGATTAAAGACTTTGATATTCTAATTATTATACTTTGATTAGCAAATGAGACTACATGGAAATTTGGATTATTGATGTGTTGTGATTCATATTTTAGATTATGATATGGTAGATGACACTGGTAGACAATTTTATACATGTTGGTTTACATTGTTATGACTTTATACTTGACACATTTTTATTCATGATGCATTGCCTAAGTTTGGATGTTCTAAGTAGAATTGTGAGCTCATGTATGCTAGTAAAATGGTAGAATCTAATTATTTTGATATGGTTGATAGATGATAGAATTGAAAATTTTGATGACAACTATTGAGTTCTATGTATATGTTATTTGTTGATGTTATTAATGTGGCCTTAAGGAAAAAGATGTATTTATGTTTTTCTTGTAGGGAAATTATATCACTATACGCCAAAAGGGGATAGGGGACCAACCATAGAACGTTGTCAAGTATTAGCAACAAGGCCAATTTGATATTTTGTGTTCTATGCATATGATGCTTTATTCTTATGTTTGGTTAGGAGGTTTCCCCATGGGGGGTGACCTCATTTGTGTGACCATGGGTTGTAATGTTTTCCTTTCTTTTAATTTTTCTATTTTAGTTGTGGTGCATCTATCTAATTAATTGGAAATTCTAGTCACTTTATTATCACTTTCTTATAGGTTTTAACTATCTAATTTAACTTAATTTTTAAACTAAAAGGAAGATGTGACAATGGGGTAATTAATAGGGTAGATTGTCCTTGATTTGTGCTTGATGTTGAATGAATTAATTTCATTTTAGAGGTGTGTACTCTTCCTTATTTTCCCAATCTCGAATTTTTCCTTAAAGGTCACTTTTTGAGACTTGTGGGACAAGTTAACCTTGTCCCTTACATCTCAAACTCATCTACCAACCATACTTATGAGTTTTAAGATAATTTTAGAAATTTTAATGAATTTTTGATTGTAAAAGAGTAAATAATGTAAATTTTCTACTTAACACATTTAATGTGTCCTTGAAAGGTATGGAGAGCATGTTGGAGTGTACATGTGTGCATGTCATAGCCTTACTTTTTCATTTAGTTGCATTGGTCTTTGTGTGTTGAATTGTTGAGTTGGAATGGAGGGATGATGAAGTGGCATCCTACATGGAGCCACCTCATCATTATCACCTTATTTTCTATTGATTGGGTGAATTTAAAGGATTTGAGGTTACTATCCTCATTTTATACACTTGCGCTTTTAGAATTTGGACTTGGGTTGCATGCTTGAAGCTTTTTGGAGTTTCATTTTTGGATTGTGTTTAGTTTGAAGGAGTTGGAAGATTGTGGAGTTAATATTTTTAGAATATTAATTGATAGGTAGGATCTCCAATTATTGTTATTCTTTTATTTATGAAAATAGATGTGAATTTTGTGTTCTTTTTTTCTATATATATGTGTGTTGTAAATGTAATATATTCAAGGTAGGTAGAATTCCTTAGATTTGTGTGGGAGAAAGAAATAGAATTCTTTTTGTGGAGGAAAAAGGGAGTTAGTGAGGAAATATGGAGGAGTGTGGAAGAGGTGCTCAACCTATGTCGAGGTAAAAGGGTTTACATGTTATTTTGCATAGGAAAAAGGAATAAATATGTGTTATGTGTGTGTTGTTAATAGTTGACTTGGAGGCATTGGGTGAACCCTCTTTCTACATGGGAGGAGTAACGAGAAGACTCCATGTTCTTGTATCCATTTTGGCTTGCTATTAATCCTTTGTGATTGTGATAAAAATGTAAATTTTATTTGTATATGTTTGGAAAAGGATGTAAACTATTCTTGTTAGTCTTGATTCGAAAAAGTATGTTTGAATGTTGATATATTTCTTGAGTTTTAAAAAGTTGTATGAGTGTTGTTTATTGGAAGCCTTTTCTTTTGTGAAGTTGTCAAAGTTGCAATACACACCTCATTCTTCTATGGTTGGGGCTCGAGGGGCCAATAAAGAGGATGGCTTCTCCTATTATTGGATTATAGGTTGGATGGAGAGTGTTACCTACTCCCCTTTCATTGTATTGTGATTCAAATTTGATAAGATGAGAAGAGTGCAAAGTTGAAGATTGGAGGAGTTATACTATGTTGGAGCCAAAAAGATCATCTTTGTAATGTTATCCCATTGTTGTAAAGTGAACTATGGTATCTTGTAAATTATTATTTCAAATCATTCGAAAGAAGAGACTTTTTATTGTAAGAAAATGAACTAAGATTATTGAGAAAAGAGTGTATTGTTACCTTGTTGTAAATTGTATTACTCTAAAAGTATGAGTTTATTTTATGGAAAGAAAAGAGACACTTTCCCATTTTTATTATGAGGGTTAGTTGAAAGTAAGGGAAGAAGATTGTTCCAATCCGCGATCTCATATGATTATAGCACACCACATCAGATTTGTAAAATAGAAGAGATAAAATAGCATATATAGAAATCCATCATAATCCATAATGCTCAATACACTATAATATAATAACTTGAATTATTCAATATGAAAGATGTACATATAGGAGGAGGGAAGTGCAACTACTACCTAGATTAGTTGTGAAGAACTCCCACTAAGCGATACTTAGTAGTTAAGCTAACTCCAAAAGACCGTAAGATAACTCCACGTAATTGAGAAGCTAACTCAACACAACTAGTAAACCTAAGCAAGCTAACCCAATAAGTGTAGGGCTAACACAAGTGTAAGAATTATCCTAATAAATAAATAAAAGTATAAATAATAACCTACACTAACACCCTTTCGTAAGCATAGCTTAGGTGGAAAAAAACAAGGTGGGTCCCGACAACAAGGCCTAATGAGGTACCCATGTACAATAACTGGGAAAATTGGACACCGCAAGGTACCCAAAACTAGTATTAACAAAGTAGAGAGAAAAATCCCGCTAGAAGATATGCTCAAAATCTCGGCTCCAAAAACTCATACAATTCTAAACAAGTGTGGTGTGCACTATGGTATGAATCTACTACTTGATCATAGAATTTTCAAAACAATTGACACGGGCTTCACCATAATAGCTCCATACAAGGAGACTTCAATGGAAAGATGTTGAAAATGTAAAAAAAAAAACACCAAACATAATTTGATCAACTGCTAAAAATAGGTGTGCCACGATCCAAGAACAACCAAGGAAAAATGGAAAGGACATGAGATCATAATAAATAGGAGTGTCACGATCCAAGAAAATGTAAGATAACAAGGAAAGGACACAAAATTTAAAGAAACAAGATCAACTGCTACAAATAGGTGTGTCACAATCCAAGACCAATAACCAAAGCACCAAGGAAAGGATATGAGATACAAATAAATATGAGTGCCATGATCCAATAAAATCCAAGGTAACAAGGAAAGGACATGAAACCCAAAGAATTAGTAGTAATACCCAATGGATAAAAGAATGCACCCAAAAAGTATAATTGTTAATACAAACTTTGATTGCAAATATCTCTTTTTCTAGCACCTGTATCAAAAATAGAGAGAAACACAGAAAGTTTCTCGAAAAACCTAGAAAGCTGATATAATTTTTGAGTCAAAAAATGTCTGTACATAATTGTATGTATTTTTGAGAAATGACCCAAAAACCCTTTAAAATGTCTAGATTTCTTGTCTCAAAACATGGTGAGTTTAAAGTTGATTCTAGGGTTTGGAACCTTCTAAATCCCATGATGAACTCCATTTTGTATAAAAATGCATGATGTAGAAAATTTCTAAAAAATTGAATACACGAAAATAATAAACCCTAACGTTTACAAAGAAAAACTTATAGATGGATGTCTACATTATTTATAGCTCGATACCAAGAAAGGAAAGATAAGAAGATTGTTCCAAGCCATGATCTCAGATGATAATATCAAACCACATTGGATTTGCAAAATAGAAGAGATAAAATACCATATATGGAAATCCATCATAATCCATAATGCTCAATACATTATAATATAATAACTTAAATTATTCAATATGAAAGATGTACATATATGAGGAGGGAAGTGCAACTAATACCTAGATTAGTGGTGAAGAATTCCCACTAATTGATACTAGTAGTTAAGTTAACTGCAAAAGACTAGTAAGCTAATTCCACATAAATGAGAATCTAACTCAACACAACTAGTAAGCTAACTCCACACAATTAGTACACTTAAGAAAGCTAACCCAACAAGTGTAGGGATAACGAAGTGTAAGAATTATCCTATTAAATAAATAAAAGGATAAATGATAACCTACACTAACATTAGTATATTGAAATGTTAAAATTATTAGAAGGTTGAAATGTGTATCCATTTTAAAGAAATAATGTAGTTATATGTAAAGTATATGTTGTTTAACCTTTTTGCATTATTGGTAATCTTGATTTGAAAGGAGAAGGAAAATTGCTTATAGTTGGGTTTTCATTCTTGTTCTTCCTTTATAAAATTATTCAAATAGTAAAATTTTATCAAGTTGTTGTCACATTTAGAAAGAAGTTACATATTGCAAACACCACAAATTCTTTAGTTAAGATAGAAAATTACTTCTCCTTTAATTAAGAATTTTTTTCCAAACCTTCATCCTATCAAACATTTATATTTTTCAATATACCTCTATTTAAGTAAATTTGAATCGATTGATTATTTAAGAGACTAAAACAAAATATACTAGTTTCATTATATATATATATACGTGTGTGTGTGTGTGTGTGTGTACATATACATACATACATACATATATGTGTATATGTATATATATACATATACATATATATATATATATAATATCTATATATCTATATACATATACATACATATATATATATATATATATATATATATAATCTATATATACATATATATGTATATGTATATATATATATATATATATATATAATCTATATGTACATATATATGTATATGTACATATATATATATATATATATATATATACATGTATATGCGCACACACACACACACATGTATATGTATGTATATATATATGTGTATATACATACATATATATATATATGTGTGTGTGTGTGTGTGTGTGTGTGTGTGTGTGTGTGTGTGTGTGTGTGTGTGTATACATATATACATATATATATATATATGTATATACACACACACATATATATATATGTATATACACATATATATATATGTATATGTATATACACACACACATATATATATGTATATATATATATACACATATATATATGTGTATATACATATATATGTATATATATATACACATATATATATGTGTATATACATATATATATATATATATATATATATATATACACATATATATACATATACATATACATATATATATATATATACATATACATATACATATACATATATATATATATATACATATACATATATATATATATAAATATATACATATATATATATATACACACATATATATATATATACACACATATATATATATACATATATATATATATATATACATATATATATACACATACATATATATATATATATATATACACACATACATATATACATATATACATATATAATTTTAATAGTGAAAATAATTTTAACATAGCCGAATGGCTATACAAAACAAGGTTTTTGTTTATATTGAAAAATTTGTGAGTGGGTTGGGCCTAGGCCCAAATCGCATATTTTTATATTAATAAGTGGGTTTGAAAGGAGGGCACTCACCCACACCCCAACCCATATAGTATGGGATGGGTTGGGGTGGTACCCTCCCCCACCCCCAAAACTATGAAACCCTAGCATAATAAAATATATATGGCCGATGTTTATTTTATCCTCTGTGCATTTTTATTTAAACAAGTGACATAAGACAAAACTAAGGGCCGATTCACTTTGACAAAGAATATAATAATGTAGAATATATGTATATGTATATTTAACAATATATATATATATATATATATATATATATATATATATATATATATATATATATATATATATATATATAACCTATCACTTTGATAAAGTAATATAATAATATATATATTCTACATTATTATATTCTTATCACAAAGTGATAGGATATATATATATATATATATATATATATATATATATATATATATATATATAGACTCAAAATGTAGTATTCACAATGAATATTCTTGTAGCCTAAAAAAAAGAATTCCGTAGAAATGAAAATAAACGAAAAAAGGGAAAAACAATACTTGTAATAGAAATGGGGAAAACCTCCCATTTCACACAAAATATTACAAAGAGAAAACATTGCAGTTGAAAAATCCCTTCATAGTTATCATGGCCTCTATGCTTTCAAACCTGCAAAATTTTAAATGAAATGGATTACGAGAAAAATGAGAATATGAAGCCAACAAAAGGAATTTTAGGGCATTTTAGAAAACATAATGAAATTATTTGATCTAATGGTTGAGATTATATTCTACATAACTTAAAGTGATGGCATTTCAATGGGAATGATATTTAAATAAAAATTTATGAGTAATTGGTTGAATGGGGGCACTTAATGGTTAGGTTAGGTTGTGATATTTTGTGGAAGGGATTAATTAACTAGTTTTTCATGGTATTTGATAAAGAATAAAAGAGGGTTTGTAAATAATTAATAATAAGGTTTAGTTAAATCAATTAAATGGATCATGGTTATTAAATGTTTGGAAAATACCCTAATAAAGTAAGGAAATTTAATGGGATATTTTAAAATGGTAAAATATTTCAGAAATAAATTAATAAAATTTAATTTAAATTTGAATTTCATTTCAATATGAAGGTGTAGAAATCATTCACGAGAATTTAATCAACCATGAGTAATGTTTATAACCCTTAAAAAATTAACGTAATTTTTCCTTGATAAATTGGTAGACTTTGGTGTGGTTTCAAACGTTGAAAATTATGGGCGTTACACAATTGAACAAGCATTGAGGCAAATTAGAGACATTACCTAGTGCCTAAGGAGTTTTTATTATTCATATACCACATAACCCTAAAATATGTTTATACACAAAAGAAGTTGAATAGTAGGCATGCAAAGTGGGTATCATTTTTGCAGGGTTATACTTTTTCTCTAAAGCATAAAAAACAGAAACATAATCAAGTTTTAGATGCATTGAGTAGGCATTTCACTCTATTTACAACTATGGAAAATGAGGTGGTTGGTTTTGAAACAATAAAATATTTGTATTCTTCTTATCCGATTTCAATAATATTGTTGAAAGATTAAGTTGTCCATTGTCAGAAAATGGAGGTGATGTCCGAATGAGTACCTTTTATAGGATGGCTATCTATTCAAAGGGTGCCAAATATGTATTCCAGTTGGATCTATTGGTATCCAAATTGATTCTCCCTCGGAAGCCAAACAACGTCACAGATTTAAAAAGACACTTAGAGACAAACAATTCATGGTATAAGTCATTTTGTAGCCAGGTAGAATATTCAACCGACTCTTTGTCACTTGGGCATTGGAGAAATGGATAGCATCTTCATTAATAATTTGATCTATCCTCACTACTTTAGGTCGTTCCTTTCAACTAGGGTGAGAGGACCCATTTTGTAACCTTTGTTGGTGAAGGACATGAAGAGATCCTTCTTTGCACAATTTTCGTGGGAACCTTGAGAAACTATGATAATTACACCACAATTTAACCGTAACAAGTTGTCACTTCTAAAGAATGGAGATATTTTCTAAAACAAGGCTCAAGTTACTAAAGACACTTAAAGCCTGCTTACTTCTACATATTTTGGCAATAGAATTTGTTCATTTGTGGATACACAACACAAGTAGGGGTACTTCAGGTAGGTTCCATGGTTATTTGAATTTTTTTGTGGGGAATTTAGCAAGATGAATTTAATTTCAACAGATCTTTGAGAACCTTTACATCAATTGGAAAACTAATAGAAAGAAATATTTAGAATAGCCAAAATATTCCTTCAACTAGAAGGTGTGCGTTAATGGAGGCCTAGATCCACATGGTTTCACACAATCTTTAAGAATTCAACATGAAGGCTTGAGATAAAGAATCAATTAAACATTAAAAACCCCTGGTTCATCACGCCTAAGATACACTCATAGGCTTACAAACAATCTTTATCAATATAGTGGAAGTAAAATGATTTTAAATTTTTTATTTCATTACAATATGAAAGATCTTCTGATAATGAAATTGCAAATGCCAAAATACTAACACATGGACGAGATATTGTGTGATTTGGAGAGATTTTAATATAAGATTGTAACAAGAACAAGAAAAACTATTTGAAAAACATTCTGAAATAAAAGTAAACACAATTTCACCCAAGATCAACACAAATTAATTCAAGTTTTATCAGATTCATCAGTAGGGGAAAGTTTCTTAAACAATCTTAGAGCTAGTTAATCAATATACACTTACAACCACCTTGACGCGATTGAAATCTAAAACATAAGAAATTAACAGGTTTCTCGGATGGTCTCTTAGGAAGATGGAATTTCTCAATTTTTCTCATAATAATTAAACCCCGACCATTTGAAAGAGTATTGTCATTGCATTTATACAATTCACTCGCTCACTCATCCCAAATTTCCTCCCAAAAAGAAGAATATTCGAGGAATCCTTTACTTGTTACAAGTTTGTTTCAGAAAGTGATGTTTAACAAATTTACACCCAAAGCTACTAGGTGGATAAATCATGAACTGATAATGTTTCTCAGACCCTCTACTATGACTGGGATGCCATATCATAATTCTTTGATAGTCCTTCTAATCATTCCTTCATTCTTGTGCAAGAAATACCCTTTTTGATCATTTTTAGGTGGCTCCATATGGCTGGCTATGACAAGCAATCCTTTTCAACCTCGATAATACACCTTGAGAAATGAGTTCCCTCACATGGATATGTGCATTCATGCCCATCAGAAATTAGTGCCCTCACATGGATTATATCATATACATGTGTTGTGAGTCCAAATCAACCAAGTATAAAGGAACAGTAGAAACCTTCATGTGTTTCTTCATCTCACTTTTGATATGGTGCCCAAAAGTGGAGACCCCAAACAACCACAAGTTCACCATGTGTCTCATTCCGGAAAAGTTGTTGAAAGAGTCAAGGACCAACGAAAGGTTTTTTATCCATAGTTCACCCCGAGCTAATTATTGGATCGAATCACAACCCCGCATAGAAGGAACCTAGGAAAAATCATTCAAATCTGTGAAATGGTTGTAGGAAGATTCAACAATGAAGTGGTGGGGATGAAGAAAGATCAAAGGATCCTATACAAACGAGAATGACTCTTCGGGACGTTTTACACCTTAAATCCATTCTCCAAGTTACGGGAAAACATAATTATGAAATTAAAGGGTTAGATAATAAGAATTAATGCTATAGAGGAGCCGAAGCAATAAGAAGGAAGAACAACAAAGATTCGAGGAGCTCAAAGCTAAAAGGGAAAAAAAGGAATAAGTATGGAGGAAGGAGCGGAACAGGCCATGTGTCCCAACGACGCTTCTCCTAGAGCGAATCTAAAAGGAGGAACTCAAACTTGTGCCAACCTTCCATGTAGAAAATGGTCAAAAAGAGTCAAAGAGTGGGCATAAAAGCTTCAAAATTGGCTAAGTATAGAAGTGCAAGCGGAGAGTGCCAAGTGTCAATGTGGCACATCTCTAATAGTTGGTCCCAAGGCAGACACCCAAATGAGTGCAAGCTCGCCACATGGCCCAACGTCTAAAAATTAAGGACCATTGAAAAGTCCATAGAATAGTAAACGCCGACAAGTGTCAACTCGACACTCCTCCAAAGGCAACTTTGGGTCGGGTTTACAAACAAGCGTGGTGCCTCCATGTGTCCTCAAAGGGGCAGAGTTAGTTGAATAGTCAATGCATAAGCCAGGCCGACGGAAGCTACCAAGTGTCCTAAGGGCGTTGTTTCAAGGGTAAATGGAGAAAAGGTTCCCAAGCAAGTGCCAAAGTGACACGTGTCCCTGGGGAAAGCGGGAGTCGGGAGAAAAGTTAGTGTTTTTCCCTTTGCCCCAAAAGGAGAAAAAGTTGCAAAAAGGCCCGCATCTCCGCCAAGAGGGAAAATGTCAACATTTAGACCCAGGTCAAAGCCAAGTTGGGGTGTCGGGGAGAAAAGTGAAAATTTTCCTTTCGTTCAAAAGGCATAAAAGTAAAAATGGAAGTGCATTTCCTAGCCAACCAAAAGGATCCACGTGTCTAGGCGGAGTTTCAGGGATGCAGGAGTTTCTTAAGTTTTTCATTTTTTGTGTAGAAGGGAAAAAGGTAAATTACGGGCCCGTGGACCAAAATTTCTATTCAAATCTAGCTGCCACATGTCCCAATAAATAGGGGGACCCATTTTTCAAATTGTTTTCCCACCCATTTGTACAGAATCGATGTAAAAATTCAAAGGGGCATATATTTCAACCTAGGGCTCGAAATATTACAAATATGACACCATTACAAAGATCTTGATGTCATCTACACCATGGGATTCTGAAACTTCAATTTTGAGAAGGTTAGGTGGGAGAAAAATGGTGGAACATATTTGAGATTTCAATGCAGATCATAAGCCTGAACAACCAGATCAGATTTGATCTATTTCCACCATTTCCTCTTCCTTCAAGGCACCAAACCAAAGATCAATCCAAAAAGATGGATTCGGTGGCATATTTTAGTAGATTCATTAACAACAGTGGTTGATTTTTGACCCACATTTTCCCGCTTCTCTCTCTCTCTTTCTTCTCTCTGATTTAATCTATAAATATGGGGGCAAGATTCATTGTAAAGGGTTGGATATTCTTAGTTTTGTAGGCTTGCTTCTCCTTCTAGCAAAGGATTTGTGGGGTTCAGCCTTCCATTAAAATTGTAATATGTTTCGACTTTTGGCTATTCTGTAATGAACTGTATTAATCTATAGACCAATAAAATACATTTGTGATCAATCTTAGATCCTTCTTGTTTATTTTTCTTCTATCCGGTCTCTCATTACAGATCTGGCTATCTGTGCTTGTTTATTGTATGTATTTTATTGGTTTGTGTCAAAGGAAAACTAAGTATTCATCATTCCTTTGGTGCATCACCTGGTAGTTTAGTTATTTCTTATTTCTATACTCTTTCATCCTTGTCTCCTTGGCAAGTTTTAGACTAGGTATAGATATAGATCCTCTGCGAATCCTTACATATTCACTTGAAACAAACAGAGGAATAAGGAACTAACCTTTAATTTGGAGAGCTTTTCCAATTTGCAAGGTCCCACACCTTAGGAAAATTTCCATGTTATGCAATCACACCAGATGATTCTGCCTTAGAAAAGTAGATCTTTAGAAATCATCTAGGGTGCTGTGATTTTGCACCAATAGGTGCCACGTGCCTAGGTGCCGAGAAAGCCTTCTTGGCCATTGAAAAGGATAAGTATGGGAAAGGTCAGCGAAGTCTTCCACGTGTCTTTTCAAAGTGCTTCTTTGGTATGAAGCTCAAAAGAATGACTCCTAAACAAGCATGGGCCTTTCATGTGTCTAGGGTCTAACAAATTTTCAAAGTGGAAACTTGAAAAAGACTAAGTATGGGAAGATCTAGTGGAAGCCTCCACGTGTCTCCCTAGACAACTATGAAGTTAGGACCCAGAGTCGGATCTAAAATGAGTGCAAGCCTTCCATGTGGAAAATATTTGAGTTGAAGCGGGTCAAAAATTTCAAAAGGCTCTGACCCACCTTCTCGCTTCTAAATTTGGATGTGGGTCCCAACAGAGCTACGATTATTTCATAACTTTACATCATTTGAAAATAGAGCTTAAAAACTCCAAAGTGCTCCACCAACCCACTTCCCTGCTTTGAATTTTCAAATGCTGACTCAAACATGTGACATCACTATGTCCCTGCGAGGGTTGCGAGACCAATTTATAACTTTGATCCCTTTTCACAAAAAGGCAAAATAATTCAAAATTTTTCGATCATTCGCCTCTAAGCCTTTGTCTTGAAACATTGCAATGTTTCCATCTTCAGTGGTAAAACTAAGACTTTTCCCTTACGACTTCATATTTTCTAAATAACCAATTAGATAGTATCGGGGCCGCGGGGCCAATTTGGTATTTTTACAAATGTGACAAAAGTGAGAAGTTTCATGGAAAAACTCATGCTAGGCCATGTCGACATTAAAATTTTCCTCTGTAATTTCTATTTTATTAATGTATGTATTAGGAATAGGATGTTGTTAAGTATAATTAGTAGTGGCGTCCAATAGAAGATAACGGCGCCGTCAGTACGGTGCCACCAATAATGTAGAGTACGGTAATAGTCAAAGTACAATAGGAATGTTGTAAAAAGTAAATATTTGTCGTAAGTGGTCCGGTAATGTTAAAATGTCAAAGTTGGGATAAGTAGAGAAGTAGGGTCTACATGATTAGGAATTAGAAATATTATATTTGTAATAAGGACAAAGAGTGATGTCATAAATATTTTGTATATTTTATTTGTGGAAAAGTCTAAAAAGGTGGAACCCATGTGAGATGATAAGGTTTATCTTATCTTAGAAGATAAGCCTACATGTAAAGGAAAGAGTTTAGGCATGGAATATGATTGGCGGAAGAGATTTCCTATCCTATCTTAGAGATAAGGTGGATAAGCCTGAATTCCTATAAATAAAGAGGCCACCCCCTCATTTAGCATAGAGAGAAGTAGTGAGAAATATTGTATGAGTAAGTGTGTAAAGGAAGCCATCATTTGAAGGTGTGTTAAAAATCCATTAAGAGGTGTAATTGTGAAGTTTCTCCCATAGTTATTGTTTGAAGGCAAGTGAAGTTAATAACACTTGAAGAACCTCATGGGTGAGATTGTAACAATTTCATGTTGATATTATAATTTACACTGATATTTCAGATTTATCATTATTCTTTCTTATCATAGTCTATGGTATTCTTGTGTTATGTTTGTTGTTGTGTTTCCAGATTACATCCACCAAACTAAGAGTTGTGCATTAGTTAATAATCATAGCACGAGGAGTTCCTGGTGAAGAATTATCATAGTGCCAGATTGGTGTTGACATTTTGGTTCCATTGCCGGGACCATTCCTCGTTGGTGGATTTTCTGGGAGATATTCCCACTTAGTCAGAAATCATTTGGAGGGTAACCTTGTTTTTACTGTGCATAGGAGTTACCATGGTAAAGTCATTTTTACCATGAATAGTGTTTACCCCAGTAACTTCATTTTTTACCATGAATAGTGTTTACCCCAGTAACTTCATTTTTACCGTGAATAGTGTTTACTAGTAACTTCAAGTAAAGTCGTTTTACCGTTTTTTTATAAGTCAAGTTTTACCATAGTTACCATGGTCATTTCTATTTTACTGTAGAAAGGTGTAAAGTCACTTTCTATTGTAGTGAGTCCAATTATTTGTGCACATAAGTCTTATTGATTGTACTTGTGAGTTGGTATTTCACTGTGGTTACATTTAAAAATGGGGAAGATTCCTATTTTTTCAGCCCAATCTAATGAAGATGCTTCCTCTTTCATTCAAGAGTTTAAACAATCTTGTATTTGTAATGGCCTTATAAGAAGGGAACAATGGACTGAATTTTTTCCTACCTTTTTGGATGGTTCAGCCCTTAGGTGGTTTGAAACACTAGGTGATAATGTGAAAAACTCATGGGATTTATTAGCTGAAAGTTTTCTTGAAGAATTTGGTGAACAACAGAAATATGCAGATCTCATGATCGATATCACAAAGCTAGCCCAAGGAGAGAAGGAGAAGATAAGGGATTATCATGCTTGTGTTCTAGAGCTAAGGAGGAAGCTCGATGCCCAGATCCGGAAGGAAGGATTAGCAGATGGGTTAATGAATGGCGTGGATAATCTCCTCTGTAAGCACTTCATTCTTGGGATGAAGCTAGAGAGATCAAGACAACGAGTGAAGTATGACCACCCAGCTACCATTAAACAAGCAAAGGAGATTGCAAGAAGGTAAGAAGAAAGCATGGAAGAGGAGCCCAAAGAAATTGTTGCTAAAGTAGAGCCTACACCAACACCTTTGGTCCAGAATCCACAACCACTCTCGGTGAGCACAAATCTTTCTCCTAGTACATCTACTAAGTATGAAGATCTGCTCAGGAAGATGGGTTAGTTAACTATTAATCTTCTTCAAGGAAAAGAATTTAGTTCTCAGGGAGGAGATAGAGGTCCAAAAAGAAATATTTCTAAAGTTGTATGTTATGGTTGTTATAAAAAGGGTCATTATAAGTATAATTGTCTAGATAGAGCTTCTACATCTGGTACAAGAGATAATGATAAAGGGAAAGCACCTGTGAATTCTTTTGATGTAGTAGATAAGAGCATAAATAATGAAGTAGATGTGTTTGTAAAAAAAAGAAAGAAAGAAAAAGATAACCAAGATGGAAATGATCCTAAGAAGATGAAAGGAGAAACTAGTAAGAAACATAGGAGAAGAAAGTTGGGTGTGCAGGATTTTCTGATTTCATAGGGACAAGGACCATACTCCATCTTAGAAATCTGTCTAAAAGGCTTGTAAATATTACATATGGTCAACTCTTGGCTATGTCTTTTGAGAAGAGGCGGGAGCTGCGAAGTGGACTCAATGCTCAATGAAGGAAGGAGGTTGAGGTCCCTGTTTTGGAGGTAGAGGCGGATCCCTACGCTCCACAAGCTGAGGTATTATGTAATGGTATTTCAATTCATGATGTCTTAGTTGATGGAGGTGCTGCAGTTAATGTAATGACCGAGTCTGTAATGAATATGTTGGGTTTAAAAATTGATCGCCCCTCAACACTTATGTTAAGGTCATTAAATAAAGGAAAAACTAAACTAGAAGGTGTAGTTTCAAATGTGGAAATATCTGTTATGGGTGTTGTATGTGTGGTAGAATTTTAGGTGATGAAAAATGGTACTATTATTGCATACCCAATGTTGTTGGGAAGACCATGGCTAAGGAGAGTTCATGCAAGAAACTACTGGAATGAAGGCTTCATGACACTTGGATGTGGTAGAGAGAGGGTGAAGATAAACATGATCCCTTGGCATCATAAGGTAGAACCTATGGATTCAAGTGATGAAACTGATGATTGGACATCCTCTGATTACTCTAGTACTAGTGAAGTGGACACAGAAGATGAAGAAAGTGAGGTTGATGTTTCGGTCATGGATATCCTTCGATCACACACCGACTCATGACCCATAAAATTATCGAAGAAGAAATTGATGATCGTCTCCAAAAAATAAAGATTGGTGATGTTGTGATGGAGAGTGAGAAGGAATCCTACCTCTAGCTCTTTCGAAGGTACATACACCTATTCACTTTTGATTACAAGGAACTCATCAAGTAATTTGGGTAGAACATTCTATTGAGCTGGTAGATGGTGCTTAAGCCCATAAAGCAAATGCCATATAGAATGAATCCTAATTTTTCCAAGGCGTAAAAGAAGAAATAGATAAGTTGCTTGATGCAGGATTCATATTTTTATGGAGAATTGAGAATGGGTTTCTCCCATTGTGATCTCAATAAAAAAAAATGGGAAGCTACACATTTGTGTTGATTATAGGAAGCTCAATAAGGCACACAAAGAAGGATCATTACCCTCTTCCATTCTCAGATCAGATTTTGGATGAAGTAGTGGCAGAGTGCTATAGTTTTCTTTGATGGATATAGCGGATACAACCAAGTTAGTATAGAGAGAAAGATCAGTAAAGACCACGTTCACCACTCCTTGGGAAATTTTGCTTATAGAGTTATGCCTTTTGGGTTGTGTAATGCTCCAGAAATTCTAGCGCTTGATGAATAGGGTGTTTGAACCCTACATTGGGAACTTCATCAGAGTATTTCTAGATGATTTTTACATCTATGGGAGCAAGATGGACCACCTGCACCAGATGGAGACAACATTTCAAAGGTTAGATGAAGCACAAGCCTCACTAAACCCTACAAAGTGTGTCTTTGGATGTTCTAAAGGCATTTTGTTAGGGCATGTTGTATCCAGAGATGGTATTGGTATCTTGATCCGATAAAGTTTCAAAAATCAAAGAGTTACCATTTCTATGAATAGAAGTAAGTTGAGATCATTTTTAGGCCATGTGGGTTACTATAGAAGGTTCATCAAGAATTTCTCAAAGATTACATGACCACTAACTCAATTCTTGAAGAAGGATGTTACTTATGAACCAGGAAATAAGGCGCATGAAGCTTTTGAACAACTGAAGGAAGCCCTGGTGTCTTCACCTATTTTAAAGAATCCAGATTGGAGCAAGCCATTCATTGTGTATACTGATGCCTCAGATATAGCACTAGGAAGTACTCTGAGCCAAAAGGATGAAAATGGGAATGATCATCCAATTTACTTTGGGAGTAGACAAATGAGCAATGCTGAGGTAAATTATACTGTAACTGAAAAAGAGGCTCTAGCTATCATTTTTGCTGTAAAGAAGTTTAGAAATTACTTGTTAGGGTAGAAATTTATAGTTGTAATAGATCATCAGGCTCTAAAATATATTGTAAATAAGCCTAACCCATTAGGGAGGATAGCAAGATGGATAATTTTTCTACAAGAATTTGAATTTGATATTATAGATAGGCAGGAAAGAAGCATGTCAATGCAGATGCACTCTCTCGAGCCTATGATGGTTTAGGTTTGCCTTGTGATGATGATGATTTCCTAGATGCAAGCATTGTTATCTCTTGACACAATCCCTAGTGAATACATAGATATTTGGAATTATCTAAATGAATTCAAGTTTCCTGATGGTGCCAATGTAAAGACTAAGAGGAAGATTACTCAAGCCAGTCATCCATATTCTATTCTGCATGGAGTATTATTTCGAATAGGACCTGATGGAAAATATAAGAGGTAGTTGGACGTGATCAAGGGAAGGAGATGATAGAAGAATTCCACAATGGTACATGTGGAGGACACTTCTCTGGACAACTTACAGCAAGAAGGATCTTGGACATAGGTTATCACTGGCCCACTCTTTTTAGAGATTGTTATAATTATTGTAAGACATGTGATATTTGTCAAACACATGGTAACTAGTAAGACTTCATTAGCTCCATTATGCCCTATTCTTCCACTTGGTCCCTTTGAAAAGTGGGGAATAGACATTGTAGGTCCACTTCCAACTACCCCATGCCAAAATAAGTATATTGTAGTTGCCACAGATTATTTAACCAAGTGGGTTGAAGCTAGGCCATTGAAAACAACTTCCATGGATGAAGTGGCAAGGTTCATATATGAACGCATTGTCACCAGATTTGGTTGCCCATTAGAAATTGTAACAGATCAAGGAAGCCACTTCATTAATGAGGTGGTAGAAGCCCTAGTCAACAAGTTTTCTATTAAGCATAGGAAGGCAACAACATACAAGCCAAGCACAAATGGATAGGTGGAACGAACAAATTTTTTTGTGTTGTGTCAAATTCTAGCAAAAGATGCAGCCTTGTAGGTACATAAGTGGGATAAAAGGATTCATGCAGCATTGTGGGCATATAGGGCAACATCAAAGTCAGCAACAAGATACTCCCCATTTCAGTTGGCTTATGGCATTGATCCAGTTCTTCCTATTGAGTTTGATATTCCCACTGTGAGAGTTATGAAAAATGAAAGGATGGATGAAAGTGATTCAGTAAAAGAAAGGTTGGTACATCTTCATTTGCTAGAGGAAATGAGGGAAATAGTGAAGGATACAAGCTATAAGAAGAAAATGAAGTAGAAGGAATACTTTGATCAAAAGATCCGTTGGTCTCCATTTCATGTGAATGACTTGGTTCTAGTATATGATTCCAAATACAAAAAAAGAAGACAAAAAATTTCTTCCAAAGTGGATGGGGCCCTATAAAATAGTAGTTGTGCATGAAAATGGTACATATCGATTGGAGGAATTGGATGGTACTCCCATTACAAAATGGGTCAACCATGACAAGTTAAAGATTTTCCAAGCACCAGCTTCAGAATGTCCATAAGAGTACTACGAGGACGGAGTAGAAGTTAGGAAGGGGAAAATGTCGACATTAAAATTTTCCTCCGTAATTTCTATTTTATTAATGTATGTATTAGGAATAGGATGTTGTTAAGTATAATTAGTAGTGGCATCAATAGAAGATAACGGCACCGTCAGTATGGTGCCACCAATAATGTAGAGTACGGTAATAGTCAAAGTACAATAGGAATGTTGTAAAAAGTAAATATTTGTCAGTAAGTGGTCCGGTAATGTTAAAATGTCAAAGTTGGGATAAGTAGAGAAGTAGGGTCTACATGATTAGGAATTAGAAATATTATATTTGTAATAAGGACAAAGAGTGATGTCATAAATATTTTGTATTTTATTTGTGGAAAAGTCTAAAAAGGTGGAACCCATGTGAGATGATAAGGTTTATCTTATCTTAGAAGATAAGCCTACATGTAAAGGCAAGAGTTTAGGCATGGAATATGATTGGCCGGAAGAGATTTCCTATCCTATCTTAGAGATAAGGTGGATAAGCCTGAATTCCTATAAATAAAGAGGCCACCCCCTCATTTAGCATAGAGAGAAGTAGTGAGAAATATTGTATGAGTAAGTGTGTAAAGGAAGCCATCATTTTGAAGGTGTGTTAAAGAAGCCATTAAGAGGTGTAATTGTGAAGTTTCTCCCATAGTTATTGTTGGAAGGAAAGTGAAGTTAATAACACTTAAAGAACCTCATGGGTGAGATTGTAACAATTTAATGTTGATATTATAATTTACACTTGATATTTCATATTTCTCATTATTCTTTCTTATCATAGTATATGGTATTGTTGTGTTATGTTTGTTGTTGTGTTTCAGATTACATCCACCAAACTAAGAGTTGTGCATTAGTTAATAATCATGGTACGAGGAGTTCCCGGTGAAGAATTATCATAGTGCCGGATTGGTGTTGATAGGCACTTCACAACCAATTAAGAATGAACACGAATATTCTGTAGACCTTTAGAGATAAATTTTAAATGGAAAACATCCCGTTAAATAGTAAGATGCATGGGAACCACCATTTACACCTGTTGTAATTGACTTTTTATTCGAGGACAAAGAAAGGAAATTTTTAAATGGCTTGACATCGATCCATGACCATTTAGAGAGGGATTTCCATGGATAACCCCTAGGTGAAGATAAAACTTCATGCATAAATTTGACGGGGAGACCCAAAAAATACAAATTACGAACTAGGAAGATTGGGAAATTTTTAGAACAAACGAGGTGAGATCAAATCAAGCACCAACATCGCTATGACTCGGGAATGGGCACTCCTCGTGAGTGCCATAAGAACAAAAGAGTAGACCAAGTGCAAAAATCCATTGAGAAATGGATTAAAAACAAGCTTTTGAGATCAGAAAGATAATAACCAAATCCCCAAGACAAACTTGAGAAACCAAAAAGATCGGTCACTGGGGACTAGGAGAAATTTGTTATTTTTTATAAAACATGAAAAAATAAAAGTGTACATTGTATAATGATGCATGCCTTGATTCTAAGAAATTAATCAAGGAGATGTTTCAAGTTCTGTGATTATGGATATGACCATTGAAATGGAAAACATGTTCATATACGTCTTTAAAATATGGTCATATGATTGTTTCTCTTTTCTTTGCCAAGTTACTATTTGACCACATTTTTAGGCTTATCATTTGTGCCTAGGTCAAGTTTTTAAACATCTCTCGAGGCTGTATCAAACTTCAAAGTCCTAGGAAAATCAACTTGCTCGGGATATCTGCATTGATCAATTTCATATTCCTTGAAAACAACATAGCTCACGAGTTATCAACATCAATATCTGTGGTGCAATACTTCATAAGAAGCATTATTTGGGTCCTCAATGAGATATAACATTTTGTTTTCACCATATAAATTTACAAGGCCTCCTCAATTAGTTACCATGTGGCATAAGACATGTCCATTTGAACACTTCCACCAACACTAGTTGCCCATAAGACGGATAACAACTAAATCCCCACTTAGCAGACAACCCACAATTACTACATTTATATTTAAGTACTTTACCTGGATAAGATAGAAAATTACACTACTAAACCCTTGACACATCCAACTAATGGCACCTCTCTTGAATGCAGAAAACATTTCCCAGGTAATTTTCAAGTACTTTGATATTCGACTCATTATGACCTCAAGAGGTATTACATTACATGAAGCTCTTGAGTCAAACATATGATTATGTAACAACCTATCTTTAATAATCGAGAGTAGTGAAAAATGGATCCACATTCAAAGCTTGGGACTCAACTTGAGAGAAGTTTCCAAATAAACCTTAGGTGGTTCACCCAATTCCTCCAATGCTTGTGGTTTTTCTAATTCTGAAATGATAGGAGGAACCTCTACATTGTTTACATTTTTACCCTAGGTGACCTATTCTTCCTTAAGCCCCATATACTCAAATTCCCTCTTCTTATACTCATGGATTCTAAGAAATTCAACAATAGGAAAAATAATCTTGATCCGACTCAAGATTTGGGCATATAACTTCACAAGGAACATATTTGAGGTAAGGAAGTATTAGAGGAAGGTTCACAAATTCATCGATGACATGGAATTTTTCACAGCTGAGCATGTGGAGGAACACAATTTTTATTTGGGGTGATAAATCCTTTGCTAGATGCATCTTTTTAGGGGTTTCCTTAGGATACTAGTAAGCACTGGAATTTTTGGTTTGGCCATCGAGGCCCTACCCTTTCGCAACCTTGCTCCTGGTATTATATTTTTTTCTTGGGAAACTAATGCATTCATTAAAAATTGTTTATCCTCTCCTGAAGCAATTCCTCCATCATAATTTTAATCATTAATGCCCTTAAGTACTCAAAATCATTAATAGAAACTCAAAATTTGTACTCATATAAATTTCAAAAGTATGAGTGGGAGGAAGAGGAATCACATTGTTGAATGTAATCCCATAATTCTAAAGCCCTGCACTTATTAGTTTAGTTGAGGTTTCTCCTTAGGGATTGTAATCAATCAATCCAATAGCATCATGATCTTGCTTCCTCAAATTTTTATTTCATCACATGGGTTATGGGGTAAGAAACATCTATCACACCATCCATATCATGGACCTCTTCCACAATAGTAACTTTCGTAGTTAAAGGAGGCACCAATTTGTTTTCCTGGGGTGACAGCTATCTATTTTGATCCCATATGCCCTTTACCCTTGTCATCTTATCTATGATCACCTTTGGGATGATTCATACAAATATTTCTTCACCTTGTGGCTTGTGATGACCTTGGGAACCTTGTCTAATCCCCTTCTACTGCTCGGCCATTTTATAGGATATTTCCTTAACAACTCTAGCCAAGGTTTTTAACAACTCTTCTAGATCCATAGACTTACTTGATCGAGTCTTTCTAGATTGATTAGATCCCTTGATACCTTCCCTCTTAGGAATATTACCAACTACTTTGATATTGTTTTCAAACTATGAGTGGGAGGAAGCCATGGTGAAGGCTTGCCTCAAATTTCCTAGGTTTTAATCCTTAAATAATAAGCAACCTTCTTATAAAAAGCATCAGAATATTTTATCAAATAGGAAATCACATTGCCTTGGATTATAGGTAACTATTCTAAATGTCTTATTAAACCTTGTATTGAAGTCATGAACAAATTCATTAGGATTCTTCTTAATATTTTCAAATTTAGACAAAAGAAACCTAGGATTTGTCTTATCTCCATATTGCAATCTAAAATAATTTTTCATTTCTGTCCATGAATCTATTGAGTTATCTGGAAAATACTTATACTAGTCACGTGCATCCTCCTCAAGAGTATGAATAAAAAATTTTATACACATCCTCAAATTCAATCTCAAATCCTTCCATCATATTGACAAAAAAAGATTTAAATGTTGATTGCTAGTGGTAACATTATTTCCCTTGAAATTTAGGCAAGTCTATTTCTAACATCTTGTGGCACTATATTTGGATATCCATCCATACCTCTAAAATTTATAGGACGAAAAGGTTTCACAAAAAATGGATTTCTTAGGTGGAGGTGGGACATATTTTGAGGAGGTGATCTTACAGGAGATACAAAATGATGAGGGACAAGGGGTCTTTGGAACACAAGAGTATAATTTTCAAAATGAATGTCCTCTAAAGACTCTATTTTATGGAAAACCCTATCAACTTTGGAAAATATAGGGACAAACTGAGAAGCACACTTATCAGACACAAATGAAGGCCCCTCTCCAGTTGGAGAATTCAAATCTATATGAAAATTACCTGATTCAGAATCACTTGAAGAAGAATGGTAATCCTCAACTATAGGTTGATCACTTTTCACAATGGATAACTCTTTTCTTGATTCCTGATCTCCAACTATTTTCCAAACTCTTTTTCCTTCTGAATTTTTCTTTCCCAGTTCTGGAAACAACTTTTTGGTAGGGTCTTTAGTGAAGAAATATATTCTTCCTTCCATCTTTGCAAATATTAGTGACAATTTCACTTAATATAGGTTAAGGCACTAGTATTTATCAAAATTTAAATCAACATGAAGTCGCCACTAAGGATTTTCACCTTAGTTGTGCAAATGCACTATAAATGACTTGTCAAATATCTATCAACACTTAATTCCTACAAAGCTTAGGATATCGACCTTCCTTTACCAGTATTTATCACTTATGATATAAATTTAGTGCAATAACCACTAGAAACTAGAAATATTGCACACAGAACTTGTAACTTTGCACAATTCTTACAAATCTCAACAAAGGATGACATTTAAACAATGTATTTGCACTTAGATCATGTAAGAAACATTACCAGGGGTCGATATGTGTACACCTTTATTCAAGAAGTCCTTTGACAATGGTGCGATTTAGGTGTTGTTTATGCACAAATAGGTCCTAGAGTTCAAATACTTCCTTGGCAATGCAAATAAGTCCTTGGCAATGTTGTCATTTAGGTGTTGTTGTCACCAAATAGGACCCGAAGTTCAAATACTTCCTCGTCAATAGTTCCATTAAGGTGTTGTTTCCAGACAAATAGGTCCTTGAGTTTCAAATAATCCCCAATAATGGCACCATTCACGTGTTGTTTTCACAAAAATAGGTCCCGAAGTTCAAATACTTCCCTGGAAATGGTGCCATTGAGGTGTTTTTCCCAAATAGGTCCTAAAGTTTCAAATAATCCCCGGGAATAGCTCCATTTAGGTGTTGGTATCCAAATTGATTCTCCCTTAGAATTCGAGCAACATCATAGATTTAACAAGATACTTAGAGATAGAAAAATCATGGTATAAGTCATTTTGTAGCCGGGAGGGATTCAACTGACTCTTTTTCACTTGGGAATTGGAGAAATGGATAGCACCTTCATTAAGGATTTGATCTATCCTCACTACTTTAGGTCATGCCTTTTGACCAGGGTGAGAGGACCCATTTTGTAACCTTTGTTGGTGAAGGACATGAAGAGATCCTTATTTGTAAGATTTTAGGGGAACCTTGAGAAACTATGATCAATACACCACAATTTAACTCTAACAAGTTGTCACTTCTAAAGAATGGAGATATTTTATGAAACAAGGCTTAGGTTACTATGCTTGCTTCTGCATCTTTTGGCAGTAGAATTTGTTCATTTGTGGATACATAACACAAGTAGGGGTACTTCAAGTAGGATTCATGGTTATTTGAAAATTTTGGTGGGGAATTTAGGAAGATGAATTTAATTTCACCATATCTTTGAGAACCTTTACATCAATTGGAAAACTAACAGAAAGAAAGCTTTAGAATCGCAAAATATTCCTTCAACTAGAAGGTGTGCATCAATGGAGGCCTAGATCTACACGGTTTCACACAATCTTTAAGAATTCAACACGAAGGCTTGAGATAAAGAATTAATTAAACATTAAAAACCCTTGGTTCATCGCGCTAAGATACACTCATAGGCTTACAAACAATCTTTATCAACATAGTGGAAGTAAAATGATTTTAAATTGTTTATTTCATTACCAGATGAAAGATATTCTCATAATGAAATTGCAAATGCCAAAATACTAACACATGGATGAGATCTTGTGTGATTTGGAGATATTTTAATATAATATTGCAACAGGAACAAGAAAAACTATTTGAAAGACATTCTGAAATAAAAGTAGACACAATTTTACCCAATATCAACATAGATTAATTCCATATTTATTAGATTCATCAACATGAGGGGAAATTTTCTTGAACAATCTCAGAGCTTTTCAATGGTTGTACACTTGCAACCATCTTGACGTGATTGAAATCTAAAACACAAGAAATTAACAGGTTTCTCAGATGGTCTCTTAGGAAGATAGGATTTCTCAAATTTTTTCATAAAAATTAAATTCCCGACAATTTGCAAGAGTATTCTCATTGCATTTACACAATTCACTCACTCACTCATCAAAAAATTTCCCCCACGAAAAAAAGAATATTCGAGGAATCATTTACTTGTTACAAGTTTGTTCAGAAAGTGATGTTTAACAAATTTACACCCAAAGCTACCAGGTGGATAAATCATGAACTGATCACATTTCTCAGACCCTCTACTATGATTGGGATGCCATATCATAATTCTTTGATTGTCCTAGTTGTTCCTTCATTTTTTCATGCAAGAAATATCCTTTTTGATCATTTTTAGGTGGCTCCATATGGTTGGCTATGACAAGCAATCCTTTTAAACCTTGAGAATACACCTTGAGAAATGAGTGCCCTCGCATGGATACGTGTATTCATGACCATAGGAAATGAGTGCCCTCACATGGATTATATCATATACATGTCTTTGTGAGTCCAAATCTACCAAGTACAAAGAGGAGCCAGAGAAAACCTCCACGTGTTTCTTCGTCTCACTTTTGATATGGTGCCCAAAAGCGGAGACCCTAAACAAGCGTGGGATCACCATGTGTCTCAATCCAAAAAGTTGTTGAAAGAGTTTAAGGACCAGTGGAAGGTGCCATGTGCCTAGGGTCCGAGAAAGCCTTCTTGGCCATTGAAAAGTCTAAGTATGGGTAAGGCCTGAGAATATTCCAAAGTCTCTCCGGTGCTTCTTTAGTATAAAGTGAAAAGAAGGACTAAACAAACAAGCGTGGTCCTTCCACGTGTCTAGGGTCTAACAAAGTTGAACCAAACACTTGAAAAAGACTAATTATGGGAAGATCTAGCAGAAGCCTCCACGTGTCTCTCTAGTGCAACCGTGAAGGTAGGACCAGGGGCGGATCCTCAAATGAGGATAGGCCCTCCATGTGGAAAATATTTGAGTTGAGGCGGGTCAAAAAATTTAAAAAGGCTTGGCGACTCACATTTCTCGCTTCTAGTTTTTGATGTGGGCTGCAACGGAGCTACAGATTATTTCATAATTTTTCATCATTTGAAAATGAAGCTTAAAAACTCCAAAGTGCTTTGCACGACCCGCTTCCCCACTTCGAATTTTCAAATGCTGACTCAAACATGTGACTTCACTCTTTCCCTTACGGGTTGCGGACCAATTTATAACTTTGCTCCCTTTTCACAAAAAGGCAAAAAAATTCAAAATGTTCCGATGATCCGCCTCTCCGCCTTTGTCTTGAAAAATTTCCACGTGTCCATCTTCGGGGTCAAAGTAAGAATTTTCCCCCCGCTTCATATTTGTTGAATAACTAATTAGATACTATGGGGCTGCGGGGCCAATTTGGTATTTTTTACAAATGTGACAAAAGTGACAAGTTTCACCAAAAAGATCCGCCAGGAGCCGCAACCAAGTAAGAATGAACACGTATTCAGTAGACATTTAGAGATAATTTTTGACAGGGGAAAACATACGCCAAATAGTAAGATGTAAGGAACTTCACCATTTATGTGCGAGAATTGAATGTTTCATCAAGGAAAAAGAAGTTGCAAATAGTTCATGGTTCGAAAACAATCCACAACCATAAAGAAGGATTTACAATAACCCCCTTGTAAAGATAAAACTTGTACGCATCCATTCGGGGAGACAGAAAATATGATGAACCAGGTAGATTGGGAAATTTTTAGAACAAACATGGTGAGATCAAATCGAGCACTAACAGAGTCTATGAGAGAGAATATATTGAAGGAGTTACATAGTGGATGATTGGCTGGGAATTTTGGTAAGGATAAGATTATAGACGTGGTATAAGAGAAATACTATTGGCTAAAGATGAAAAGAGATGTGGTAAGATATTTGGAGAGGTTTCAAATTTTCCAAGTCTCGAAAGGCCATGCATAGAATAAAAGGTTTTATATGTCATATCATGTTACCAAAGGGTCGTTGATAGATTTGAGTGTGGATTTTGTTCTGGGATTACCAAAAATGAAATGAGGTAATGAATCAATTTTTGTGGTTGTTGATAGGTATTCTAAGATGGTTCATTTTATTTCCTACAAGAAATCTAGTGATGCAACATGAGTAGACAATTTTTTTTTAGACAAGTTGTTTGTTTGCATGGTGTTCCAAAAATCATTACATCAGATAGGGACACAAGGTTATTAAGTCACTTTTGGAGGACTTTATTGAAGAATTTGTGAACTAAAATACAGTTTAGCAATGCCTATCATCCTTAGACTAATGGGAAAACAAAGGTGGTAAATAAGAGTTTGGGAAACCTATTAAGGTGCATAGTTGGGGAAAATCCAAAACAATTGGACTTAGCATTACCACAAGCTGATTTTTCATATAACAACTCCATAAATAAATCCACAGAAAGTCTTCATTTTCTATTATGTGTGGAATTAATCCAAATGGGGTGTTATATTTGGTACAACTACAAGTTGATGAAAGAGTCAGTGATGATGTAGAAGCATTTTTGAATATATACAATAATTGTAGGAATAAGTGCGAGTAAGAAGTTGATATACTTAAATAATGAGAATTATAAGGAAATAGTAGATGTGCGGTGGGTGAGTTGGTTATGGTATACCTATGGAAGGAAAGGTTTCCAAAAAGAACCTATAAAAAGTTAAAGTGCAAAAATATTGGTCCTTGGAAAGGTTTCCAAAAAGAGAGTTGATTGTATTTATGAGGTTGGCACGAAGGTTTTTCTTCGTGTCAGACC
The DNA here is from genome assembly GCA_018340775.1 of Taxus wallichiana var. yunnanensis. NCBI lineage: Eukaryota > Viridiplantae > Streptophyta > Pinopsida > Cupressales > Taxaceae > Taxus > Taxus wallichiana. Next base: position 198,330,370 of record CM031241.1, read on the forward strand.
TCATAAGAGTCCTATTTGTTACGGAAAAGGCTCTAAGCTAGCTTCTAGACTTGTGGGTACATTTGAGATCTTGGAATAGATTGGTCCCTTAGCCTACCATCTTTCCTTGCTACCCAACTTGTCTCGTATCCATGATGTGTTCCATGTTTCTATTCTTAGGATATATATACCGGATCCTTCTCATGTATTGGATTGGACTACATTGTCACGTTTAGGAGCAGGGAAGGTGAATGTGGAGCCCATGTGTATCATAGATCTCACAACCCTAGGACTTTGAGGTTGTGATATTGATCAGTACTAGACCATTGGGATAGGTATGATGAGACTGTAGCTACATGGGAGGATTCTACTTTTTTACGGGCCTAGTTTCCACACCTATTTCAAGGACTTCCAGGAGGAAGTTGAGTCTAAGGGGGATGTAGTGCCCACTCCTCTTCGACACTATTTCACTATGATTTTTATTATTGTTGATTAGAGACTTTGACATTTTGATTATTATACTTTGATTAACAAATGAGACTATATGGACATTTGGATTATTGATGTGTTGTGATTCATATTTTGGATTATGATATGCTAGATGACACTGATGGACAATTTTATACATGTTGGTTTACATTGTTATGATTTTATACTAACACATTATATTCATGATGCATTGCCTATGTTTGGATGTTCTAAATAGAATTATGAGCTCATGTATGTTATTAAAATGGTAGAATCGAATTATTTTGATATGGTTGATAGATGATAGAATTGTTAATTTTGATGACAACTATTGATTTCTATGTATATGTTATTTCTTGATGTTATTAATGTGGCCTTGAGGACAGAGATGTATTTATGTTTTTGGTTGTAGGGAAATTATATCACTATACACCAAAAGGGTACAGGGACCAACCATAGAACATTGTTGAGTATTTGCAACAAGACCAATTTGATATTTTGTGTTCTATATATATGATGCTTTATTCTTATGTTTGGTTAGGAGGTTTCCCATGGGGGTGACATCATTTGTGTGGCCATGGGTTGTAATGTTTTCCTTTCTTTTAATTTTTTAATTTTAGTTGTGGTGCATCTATTAATTAATTGGAAGTTCTAGTCACTTTATTAGCACTGCTAATAGGTTTTAACTATCTAATTTAACTTAATTTTTAAACTAAAAAGGAAGATTTGAAAATGGTTTAAATAATAGGGTAGATGGTCCTTGATTTGTGCTTGATGTTGAATGAATTAATTGCATTTTAGAGGTGTGTAATCTTCCTTATTTTCCCAATCTCGAATTTTTCCTTAAAGGCCACTTTTTGAGACTCGTGGGACAAGTGAACCTTGTCCCTTACATCTCAAACTCATCTACCAACCATAATTGTGAAGTGTGGAGCTAGTTTTAGACTTTTTAATGCATTTGTTGACTGTAAAAGAGTAAATAATGTAAATTTTCTACTTACCGCATTTAATTTGTCCTTTAAAGGTATCGAGTGTATGTTGGAGTGTATATGTGTGCATGTCATAGACTTACTTTTTCATTTAGTTGCATTGGTCTTTATGTGCTGACTTGTTGAGTTGAAATTGAGGGATGATGAAGTGACATCCTACATATAACCACCTCATCATTATCACCTTATATTCTATTTATTGGGTGAATTTGAAGGATTTGAGGTTACTATACTCATTTTATACACTTGCGCTTTTGGAATTTGGACTGGGTTGCATGCTTGAAGATTTTTGGAGTTTCATTTTTGGATTGTGTTTAGTTTGAAGGAGTTGGAAGATTGTGGAGTTAATATTTTTAGAAGATTAATTGATAGGTAGGATCTGCAATTATTGTTATTCTTTTATTTATGAAAATAGATGTGAATTTTGTGTTCTTTTTTTCGTATGTATGTGTGTTGTAAATGTAATATATTCAAGGTGGGTAGATTTCCTTAGATTTGTGTGGGAGAAAGAAATAGAATTATTTTTGTGGAGGGAAAAAGGGAGTTAGTGAGGAAATATGGAGGGAGTGTGGAAGAGGTGTTCAACCTATGTGGAGGTAAAAGGGTTTACATGTTATTTTGCATAGGAAAAAGGAATAAATATGTGTTGTGTGTGTGTTGTTAATAGTTGACTGGAGGCATTGGGTGGACCCTTTTCCACATGGGAGGAGTAACGAGAAGACTCCATGTTATCAGATCCTTTTGGCTTGCTATTAATCCTTTGTGATTGTGATAAAAATGTAAATTTTATTTGTATATGTTTGGAAAAGGATGTAAACTATTCTTGTTGGTCTTGATTCGAAAAAGTATGTTTGAATGTTGATATATTTCTTGAGTTTTAAAAAGTTTTATGAGTGTTGTTTATCGAAGAATTTTCTTTTGTGAAGTTGTCAAAGTTGCAATACACACCTCATTCTTCTATGGTTGGGGTTCAGGGGCAAATAAATAGGATGGCTTCTCCTATTATTGGATTATAGGTTGGGTGGAGAGCATTGCCTACTCCCCTTTCATTATATTGTGATTCAAATTTGATAAGATTAGAAGAGCACAAAGTTGAAGATTTGAGGAGTTATACTATGTTGGACCCAAAAAGATCACCTTTGTAATGTTATCCCATTATTGTAAAGTGAAATCTGTAATCTTGTAAATTATTCTTTCAAATCATTGGAAAGAAGAGACTTTTTATTATAAGAAAATGAACTAAGATTATTGAGAAAAGAGTGTATGTTACCTTGTTGTAAATTGTATTACTCTAAAATTATGAGTTTATTTTATGGAAAGAAAAGAGACACTTTCCCATTTTTATTATAAGGGTTAGTTGAACGTCATGATAAGAAGATTGTTCGAAGCCACAATCTCATATGATAGTATTACACCACATCGATTTGTAAAATAGAAGAGCTAAAATAGCATATATAGAAATCCATCATAATCCATAATGCTCGATACACTATAATATAATAACTTGAATTATTCAATATGAAAGATGTACATATAGGAGGAGGGAAGTACAATTACTACCTAGATCGGTGGTGAAGAACTCCCACTAACTCGATATTGGTAGTTAAGTTAACTCCAAAAGACTAGTAAGATAACTCCACATAATTGAGAAGCTAACTCAACACAACTTAAAGTGATTTGAAGGGCCTGAAATGATTTGATCTAATGGTTGAGATTATATTATACGTAACTTAAAGTGATGGCATTTCAATGGGAATGATATTTAAATAAAAAGTTATGAGTAATTGGCTGAATGGGGGCACTTAATGGTTAGGTTAGGTTCTAATATTTTGTGGAAGGGATTAATTAAGTAGTTGTTCATGGTATTTGATAAAGAATAAAAGAGGGTTTGTAAATAATTAATAATAAGGTTTAGTTAAATCAATTAAATGGATCATGGTTATTAAATGTTTGGAAAATACCTTAATAAAGTAAGGAAATTTAATGGGATATTTTTAAATGGTAAAATATTTCAGAAATAAATTAAAAATATTTAAGTATAAATTTGAATTTGATTTCAATATGAAGGTGTAGAAATCATTCATGAGAATTTAATCAACCACAAGTAATGTTTATAACCATTAAAAAAATTAACATGCTTTTCCCTAATAAATTGATAGACTTTGGTGTGGATTCGAATGTTGAAAATTGTTGGCGTTAGAAAATTGAACAAGCATTGAGGCAAATTGGAGACATTACTTAGTGCCTAAGAAGTTTTTGTTATTTACAAACCACATAACCCTAAAATATGTTTATACACAAAAGAAGTTGAATAATACGCATGCAAAGTGGATATGATTTTGCATAGGTTATACTTTTCTCTAAAGCATAAAATAGAGAAACAGAATCAAGTTTCGAGATGCATTGAGTAGGTGTTTCACTCTATTTCCAACTATGGAAAATGAGGTGGTTGGTTTTGAAGAAATAAAATATTTGTATTCTTTTTTATCTTGATTTCAATAATATTGTTGAAACATTAAGTCGTCCATTGTCGAAAATGGAGGTGATGTCCAGAATGAGTACCTTTTATAGGATAGCTATCTTTTCAAGGGACGCCAACTATGTATTCTACTTGGATCTATTGGTAACCAAATTGATTCTCCTCGGAATCGAAAGAAAGGTCATAGATTTAACAAGACACTTAGAGACATAAAAATGATGGTATAAGTCATTTTGTAGCAGCTGGAGGAGGGGATTCACTGACTTTTTGTCACTTGGGCATTGGAGAAATGGATAACACCTTGATTAAGAATTTGATTTATCCTCACCACTTGAGGTCATTCTTTTCAACCAGGTGAGAGGACCCATTTTGTAACCTTTGTTGGTGAAGGACGTGAAGAGATCCTTCTTGCACAATTTTCAGTGGGAACTTTGAGAAACTATGATCAATACACCACAATTTAACTCTCAAGTTGTCACTTCTAAAGAATGGAGATATTTTTTTGAAACAAGGCTCAAAGTTACTAAAGACACTTAAAGCCTGCTTGCTTCTGTATATTTTGGTAGTAGAATTGTTTCATTTGTGGATACACAACACAAACAGGGGTACTTTAGGTAGGATTCATAGTTATTTGAAATTTTTGGTGGGTAATTTAGCAAGATGAAGTTGATTTCAAAAGATCTTTGAGAACCTTTACAACAATTGGAAAACTAACATAAAAAAGCTTCTTAATAGCGAAAATATTCCTTCATCTAGAAGGTGTTCGTCAATGGAGGCCCAGATCCATATGCTTTCACAAAATATTTAAGAATTCAACACAAGGGCTCAAGCTAAAGTCTCAATTAAAAATTAACTACCCCTAGTTCATCATGCCTATGATATACGCAAGTGGAGAGTGCCTAGTGTCAGTGTGGCGCATCTCTAATAGTTGGTCCCAAGACAGAGACCCAAATGAGTGAGAGCTCGCCACATAGCCCATAGTCTAAAAAGTAAGAGGGACCATATAAAAGTCCATGGAAAAATAGAGGTTGAAAAGCGTCAAGTCGACGCTCCTCCAAAGGCAAATTTGTGTCGATTTACAAACAAGCATGTACCTCAACATGTCCTCAAAGGAGGCAGAGTTAGTTGAATAGTCAATGCATAAACAAGGCCGACAAAAGATTCCAAGTGTTCTAAAGGCACTATTTCAAGGGTAAAATGGAGAAAAGGTTCCCGAGCAAGTGCCAGAGTGACACGTGTCCTAGGGGAAAGTGGGGAGTTGGGAGAAAAGTTAGCTTTTACCTTTGCCTTAAAGGGAGCGATAGTTGCAAAAAGGTCCATGTCTCCACCAAGAGGGAAAAATTCAACATTTAGACCCAAGTCAAAGCCAAGGTGGGGCGTCGAGGAGAAAATTAAAAATTTTCCTTTTATTCAAAATGCATAAAGGTAAAAATGGAATCACATTTCCCAACCAACCAAAAGGAGCCACGTGTCCAAGCGGAGTTTCGCACCGCGGAGTTTCTTAAGTTTTGTGTTTTATGAGTAATAGGAAAAAGCTAAATTACGGGCCTCGTGGACCCAAACTATTATTCCAATCTAGCTACGATGTGTCCCAATAAATACTTGGGACCCATTTTTCAAATTTTTTTTCCATTCGCTTGTACAAAATCGATGCAAAACTTCAAATGGGCATATCTTTCGACCTAGGGCTCAAAATATTGCAAATATGACACCATTGGAAAGATATCGATGTCGTTTACACCATGAGAGTCTAAAACTTCAATTTTGAGAAGGTTAGTTGGGAGAAAAATGGTGGAACATCTTCAAGATTTCAATGCAGGATCATCCGTCTCAACAACCAGATCAGATTCGATCTATTTCCACCATTTCCTCTTCCTTAAAGCTGCCAAACAAAAGATCAATACAAAAAGATGGATTTGGGGGAAGATTTTAAAAAAATCATTAACATCGGTGGTTGCATTTTGACCTGCATTTTCTTACTTCTCTCTCTCTCTCTCTTGTTTCTCCCGATCCAATATATAAATATGAGGCATGATTCATTGTAAAGGTTTGGATATTATTAGTTTTATAGGCTTCCTTCTACTTCTAGCAAAGGATTTGTGGGGTTCAGCCTTCCATTAAAATTGTAATATGTTTTGCCTTTCGGATATTCTCGTAATCAATTGTATCAATCTATAAAGCAATAAAATGTGTTTGTGATCAATCTTAGATCCTTCTTGTTTCTTTTACTTCTATCTGGTCTCTCATTATAGATTTGGATATCTTTGCTTGTTTATTGTATGCATTTTATTATTTTGTGTCGAAAGAAAATGAGTGTTCATCATTCCTTTGGTGCATCACCTAGTAGTTTAGTTATTTCTTATTTCTATACTCTTTCATCCCTATCTCGTTAGAAATTATTAGACTAGGTATAGATATAGATCCTCTGCAAATCCTTACATATGCACCTAAACAGAGAGGAATAAGGAACCATCCTTTAATTTGGAGATATTTTCCAATTTACAAGGTCCCACACCTTAGGAAAAGTTCCATGTTATGCAATCACACCAAATTATTTTTCCTTATAAAAGAAAATCTTTAGAAATCATCCAGGGGTGCTTATGATTTCATACCAACATTTTTAGTATGCAGTCTATCTTATTACGGTGGAAATTGATGTACACCTCTTATGATTCTTGCTATTAAATAAGCTTAAAATTGTACATATGGCGACTCCAAAAGTAACAAATCTACTTGGTTTTCACATCAAGCAATATCATGAGAAGGATACAAACACACAAGAGCTAGAGAAGAGGGACTATTTGTCTATTTAGGCTTATCCCTAGACAAAGGGAGAGGAAGAAGAAGAGTTTAGAGGTCTCCATCTCCACCAATCAAAGATTTATCAACACCTCCTCCTGGAATACCATTCATTCAATCAAGAGGAGTGCTCAGACTCAATTAGAATGGCTCAGCCAAATCCTTATGTTAACTTCATTAGCAGTAGTCCACTTGCCTTGAATGCACAAAATCCAGTCCCTATTGTAGCATTAAAGAGTATCCCATATTTCACTGGGCAAAATAAAACATCTCCTAGTGATGATGTCCAAGATATTGAAAATGTCTGTACAATCCATGAGATTCATGAAATGGACATTGAAGTCAAGTTTCTCACCTCTTCACTAAAAGGGAAGAAGTCTTGAGGTAGGCCGCATCCAAAACTGGAATTAGCTATGCACAACACTCCACAATCAATTTGAAGAGAAGGGTGATAATTTATCTTTTCTAGAACAACTAACAAATATCAAGAGAGCCCCAAATGAATTGCTAACAAAATTCAACCTCGATTCCAATGGACTTGGGATATGATTCCAAAAGCAAAAAGAAACCCACTAATGAAGGTGCATTCTTATACTTTCTCAGGGCTTTAAATTATGATATTTCTCTGATGATCTAGTCAGTTGGGGGTACTACATTGCCAGTAGCCTATAGCCTTTCCATAGGGGCTGAGAACTATTTGATTCAAGATCGTAATATTGATCTTAAGCCATCCATACCTTTGTATCTTGAGTTAGAAACCCGAGATACTAGCCAAATGCCACACCCACCCCTTTCAGAGCTGCAGAGTTTAGCTAAAGCTTCCATTTCATCATCTAACACCTATAAAGAGCTTCAAGAAGTGATGAAGCAATTGCAAAACTTGGGAAATGAATTGGTGACCATCAAAGGTAAGGAGTACTGAGCTCTAGGCCATATCAACCTCGGGCTCAATATCGGGCTAGACCCAATAAGCAAAATAGGCCACCGCCTCGGGGATCAGTAAATAAGAATAAAAATCAAGGGCAACCCTCAAGCTGCTAGACCTTTCGGCCTTATGATTCAAATGTAGCTTAAACATCAAAGGCATTGGTACCTACACATAACAATATGGCACAGAATATGATTGGTGTTTTCCATGCAATCAACCACATAACCACTCCATGTGTTTTAATGGTGCTCGAATTATGCGTTGATGGTGCAAAATAGTAAGTTGCCACACAAAACCTAACTAAGAGGGAGATCAGCAATGAAGGAGCTCAACCCCTAATCAGCAAGAGAGAGTGCTTGCCAATGCAGTTCAACCTGAGAAGAACCAAGGAGAACAAAAAGGTAAGAACTTGAGACCTCCTCCATTCTATGTCTCATTGATTATTGGAACAAATTACTGCACAATTGTATGATTGACTGGGGCTAGTAGTTTTGTGATGCCCAAACAAATAGTTAATCGCTTGGGTATCAAATATGAAGTTATCTCTGAGAGGGTAGCTCAATTAGATGGGACAATAGTTACCATTGTGGGAATCATCAAAGATCCGAGTCTCACTCTACATGCTCGCCCTAATGTAATTGGCTTACAAAATGTTTCCATCATAGATTTGCCACCACATTTTGCTTCAGTGTCTATCCAGGATTTCACCGCCGAGATTGGAGGCTACCTCCGTCCGCCGATTGGTCACATATGCTCTTTAGAACAAGGTATGGGGCAAAGGCCACAATCATATCTAAACCTATTTTTGACTATCATATTGAATCCTATATACCTATCCCAATCAATGCTAATCTGCTCATCCTTTCATCAAGAAGACATCCTAAACACTAATGAAGCGAGATACCAAGTTCGGATGTATCCCCTGATTTGAATATAGATGAGTGGGTCAATAAAAGACATGTTTTGACCCCTATAAGGAGATGGAAGAATCTGAGTTGGGTGTTTATTGTCTACATGAAGAGAATCATCCTCTTCCCCGCCCTAGTTAAGCCGTAGCATAAGGATGACAATGGAGTATGGTAATTAATTTTTGATTGCTCAAGAAGTAGAAAAGGATCCTGGAGGGAGTAGCTATGATTGTGTCTCCAAAAGTTATGAAATATTATGCATCCTTTAGATTCTAGTTTGCTTGTTTGAATAATACTTGTTGAATATGAGGCTTTAGTTCAAGGTCTTCATTGGGCAAGAAAGCTAGGAATAGAGAATTTACAAGTGTTTGGTGATAGTGATCTGGTTGTTAATCAAGTCGAGGGCTAAATGCTATCAAAATGAATTGCTCAAGAACTATAAGAGTAGGGTATGGGATATCATGGAGTATTTCAAAGCTTTCAACATTGTGTCCATACCTCAGAAAGAGAATGAAGTTGTTGATAGACTTGCAGAAGTTAGGGAAACATTTGATGTGGTGGAAAACATCAAAAGAGATAGAGAATAGCCACATATCCATGTGGTTGTGAGGCCAATTTGATAGTACCAGCTAATAATACATGTTGACAAGTGTTTGAGAATGATCAATAGATCATTAACTTTTGCAAGAAGAAGTTGAATTCTCACTCATAATCAAAATAGACTAGAGAAGTAGTATGGGAACTAGATAGTATAGCTACATACAAATAAGCTTCCCAAGGATTTGTGTCTTTGGAATCCATTTTCAATCCTTATGATCAATTCATAAAAGAGAAGGATAACATGTGGATCAAAGGAGAGGATTTAGAGTCAATCCCACTTGAGAAGATAAAAACTTCAAATTGGCAAGGTGGCCACCGAGCAAGAAAGGTATGAAATCATACAACTTTGCCAAGAATTCCTTGATGTATTTTGTTGGAGTTATGAAGACATAAGAGCTTTCAATCCAAAACTAGCACAATACACAATTGAATTGGACCCATCTTCTCAAATTTATCAAGAAGAAGCAGAGACTAGTTAACCCACATATTGAGCCTCCGATGAAGGAGTTGAAAAAACTAATACATGTAAATATCATATTCCCAATCAAACATTCAAGTTGGGTTACAAATTTGGTCCCAGTCAGAAAGAAAAATGGAGAAATCAGGTTATGTGTTGACTTTAGGGATTTGAATAGAGCCTCCCTCAAATATCACTACCCACTCCCTTCAATGGAATAGATCTTGCAAGTAGTGTCTAGGTCAGAGAGATTCTATCTCTTAGATGGATATTTAAGATACAATCACATCATGGTGAAAGAAGATGATCAATTCAAAACTGCTTTCACCACCAAATGGGGCACTTATGCATACAAAAAAATGCCATTTGGACTGTCCAATGCTGGTGCTACTTTCCAAAGAGCCATGGATATGGCATTTAAAGGACTAATCAACAAGATAGCACCGATCTATCTAGATGATAGATCACTATGTTCTCCAAGAATGCATCAGACCACCTTTTCCATTTAAGGCAAGTGTTTCAAAGATGCAAAAGATTTGGAGTATCTTTGAACCCCCAAAAATGCATATTCTTGGCCCATGAGGGTAAGATTTTAGGCCATATTGTGTCTATTGAGGGTCCTGGAAATTGATCCGAAAAGAGTTGAAGCAATATAGGAACTACCATTGCCAAGTCACAAGCAAAGCTTCTTAGGAAGATAAAATTTGTTCAAGGTTTGTCCGAAATTTTGCTGCTCTGGTTAAGCCAATAACACTCGATGTCGAAGAAGAGCTTAGAATTCGATGGACAATCGAAGGTAAGGAAAGCTTTGAATCTATAAAAGAGGCCATATCACAGACCCACCTCTTGTAAATCCATATTTTCCAAGGAATTCATATTGTATGCCTTTGGTGGCAATGAAACTATCTCGTATTCCTAGTTCAAAGAGAACAAAGAAAGATCAAAGAAGTCAATTAATTTCTTCAGTTAGTGTCTAGAAAACTATGAGGTGATGTATTCCTTCTTTGAGAAGCAATTCGTTACGGTGATTAGGGGACTGAAGAAGTTTAAGCATTTGGTGTGAAACAAAAAAATCCAAATTTTGGTCTCCCATGTATGAGTCAAAGAATTTCTACTCGTAAAGGACTTGAGTGAGAAACATGCGGGTGGATCACTCATGTCATGAAATATGACATTGAGATTAAGGTCACCAAGCTGGTCCATGGGAAGGGCTTGTGTGAGCAGCTAGCCTTTGCTCTATAAGATGAAACAAATAGTGGGAAGGAGGTTGTTCTTATTCTACAAGATGATCAAGAAGGAGAGAAAAATGATGTACTTGCTCCTTGTTGGACCCAAGACATGGTGCATTTCCTTCAAATAGGCATGTGCCCTCATGGGATGAATAAAGCAAAAAGAAGACATTTCAGGTTACAAGCCATCCCATATGTCCTTATTGATGGTGTCTTGTTTAAAAGAGACATCAATGGCATTCTGCTGAGATGCATTAGGACAAATCAAGTGGAGAGAGTACTACAAGAGTTTCATGTTGAAGCAGCTAGAGGCCATTTTTCTCCTAGAGTGACAACATTCAAAATCATAAAAGCGAGGTTATTATCGGCCCGGAGTGTTTAGTGATTGTTATACATGGATTAAAAGATGCAAGAATTATGCTTTCTTTAAAGGAAAGGAAAAGCTAGCAGCACTTCCATTGCACCAAATCTCGGTACCGACCAACCTTTCATGCAATGGGTATTATAATTCATTGAGTCATCAAACCAAATTCAAGCCAAGGTCACAAATGGATCCTAACAAAGAACAAATTATTTTACCAAATGGACCGAGGCAAAGTGACACTCAAAGATGCAAATGAGTCTAGTATCTTGGATTTCTATGAAGGGATAGTGACAGATTTAGAGTACCAGCCACCATCATCTCATACAATGCATTAACATTTTTAGGTTCCAAAATTACAGATGGGCTATTAAGAATGGGACTTATTTGAGCACCTCATCAAACTATTACCCTGCAGTAGTGGTAATCGCAAAGTTGAGTCTACAAACAAGAACCAAGCTTAAAAATCATTAGTAGAACTCTAGAAAGAATCAAAGGACTCGACACACAAAGCTCAAAACAGCCTTATGGGCTAATAGAATAACGCCCAAGATATCTACAAAAGCTCTACATTCAAGATCGTCTACGAAAAAGATATAGTGTTTCCTATATCACTTGAGTTACTAGCATTGGAGCTTGTGAGGCAACTAGAAATGTCTCGAGTTTGGACCAATGGAGGCTGTGTACATTGAGTGATAGAATTAGAAGAAACCAGAGAGAATTCTCTTCAAGCATTGGAGAAGAATCAGGCTTCAAGCAAGAGATGCTTTGATAAGAAAGCAAAAGCAAAGAATTTCTAGGAAGGGGACTCGGTTTTGAAGTGGGATGTAGGTTGAGAAAACCAGGAGACATTCTATGTTTGATGCCATCTGAGTGGTCCTTATATGATAAAAAATGGAAAAGTAGCAATGCTTTCCAGACTTGGTTTTGAAGTGGGATGTAGGTCGAGAAAACCAGAGAGACATTCTAAGTTCGATGCCATTCGAGTGGTCCTTATATGATAAAAAAATGCAAAAGTAGCAATTCTTTCTAGTTGTCCACATCGAGGGTGAAGAGTTGTAGATCCTAGTGAATGGTATCTATCTCAAGCACTACTACTAAAAGGGAAGTCCCACTCTATACATATTAGTTGAGTTTCTCTTTCCTCTAAGTGCTTCTACACATTGTCTTGTTATAGCATAGGTTACTTTTCTCCTAAGTGATTTTACACGCTCTGCATGTTCTATTTGGAGCATGTATGATTTCAATTTTGTACATAGTCGTGGTGTTGTTTTGTTGCTCTTATGTAGTTCATTCAGAGAGACAAATGAAACACTAGAGTTGAAACAATTTTCTACTCTCAGAAATCTTTATTTTGAGATTTTCTTATGAAATTTGAGAGCACAGTGGCGGGCTCATGAACCAGAGGTGGAATTAGTATCAAAATATTATTCTTGACTCCATGCCCAAAAGATACGACAAGGAAACTGATCTATTCATCTAGCAGGTAGATTTTCCCATGAGTCACCAAATTGTTATCCATATTTCACCCCGAGCTAAATATTGGATCGAATCATGACCCCACACGGAAGAAACCTAGGAAAACTCATTCAAATCCTACAAATTGGTTGCAGGAAGATTCAAAAATGAAGTGGCGGGGATGAAGAAAGATCAAAGGATTTCAGATAAAGGAAAATGACTCGCTGGCCATTTCTATGCCTTAAATCCATTCTCCAAGTTATAAGAAGGAAAAATTATGAAATTATAGGGTTAGACAATAAGGATCAATGCTATAGAGGGGCCACAAGAAGAAGGAAGAAAAAAATATTTGAGGTCCCTCGGGCTCAAAATGGTTCAGAAAAGGAAAAAAAAAGACTATGTATGGAGGAAGGAGAAGAAGAGGCCATGTGTCCCAACGACGCTTCTCCTGAGTGAATCTAAAAGGAAGAAATAAAACGTATGCTAATCTTCCATGTAGCAAATGGTCAAAAAGAGTCAAAGAGTGGGTAGAAAATCTTCAAAATTGGCTAAGTATAAAAGTGTAAGCGGAGAGTGCCAAGTGTCGCAGTGTGGTGCATCTCTCTCGAGATAGTTGGTCCCAAGGCGAGACCCAAATGAGCATGAGCTAGCCACATAGCCCAAAGTTGAAAAAGTAAGAGGGACCATTGAAAATTCCATAGAGTAGTGGAGGCCAACAAGTGTTAACTCGACGCTCCTCAAAAGGCAACTTTAGATCATATTTACAAACAAGCAGGGTGCCTCCACATGTCCTCAAAGGGGGCAGAGTTAGTTGAATAGTAAATGCATAAACTAGGTCGAGGAAGTTTCCAAGTGTCCTATGGGTGTTGTTTCAAGGGTAAATGGAGAAAAGGTTCCTAAGAAAGCGCTAGAGTGCCACGTATCCTAGGGGAAAGTGGGGAGTCTGGAGAAAAGTTAGTTTTTTGTCCTTTGCCACAAAAGGAGAAAAAGTTGCAAAAAGGCTCAAGCGTCTCATCCAAGAGGGAAAAAGTCAACATTTTCCTTTCATTCAAAAGGAATAAAGGTAAAATTGAAGTGAATTTCCCACCAAACAAAGGGAGCCATGTGTCCAAGTGGAGTTTCGGGACCTGCAAGAGTTTCTTAAGTTTTGTGTTTTTATGTAGAAGGGAAAATGGTAAATTACGGGCCTGTGGACAAATTTTTTTGTTCCAATATAGCTTCCAAGTGTCCGAATAAATAGGGGACCCATTTTTCAAATTGTTTTCCCACCCATTTGTATAGAATCGATGCAAAAATTCAAAGGGGCATATCTTTCGACCTAGGGCTTGAAATATTGTAAATCTACCACCATTGGAAATATCTCGATGTCGTCTACGCCACACAAGTCTGAAAATTCAATTTTGAGAAGGTTAGGTGGGATAAAAATTGTGGAATGTCTTCTACCTTGTAATGCAAGATCATCAGTCTCAACAACTAGATCAGATTTGATCTATTTCTATCGTTTCCTCTTCCTTCAAGGCACCAAACCAAAGATCAATGCAAAAAGATGGATTCGGGGGTAGATTTTAGTAGAAGCATTAATGTAAAAGATGGTTGAGTTTCAACCCACATTTTTGACTTCTTTCTCTCTCTCGCTTCTCTCTAATCGAATCTATAAATATGGGTGCATGATTCGTTGTAAAGGGTTGGATATTCTTAGTTTTGCAAGCTCCCTTCTCCTTCTAGCAAAGGATTTGTGGGGTTCAAGCCTTCCATTAAAATAATAATATGTTTCTACCTTTCAACTATTCTGTAATGAACTGTATCAATCTATAGAGCAATAAAATACATTTGTGATCGATCTTATATCCTTTTTGTTTCTTTTGTTTCTATCTGGCCTCTCATTATAGATTTGGCTATCTCGTGCTTGTCTATTGTATGCATTTTATTAGTTTGTTTCAAAGCAAACCGACTATTCATCATTCCTTTGGTGCATCACCCGGTAGTTTAGTTATTTCTTATTTATGTACTCTTTAATCCCTATCTCCTGGAAAGTTTTAGACTAGGTATAGATATAGATCCTCGAAAATCCTTAGATATGGACCCAAATAGAGGAATAAGGAACCAACCTTTAATCTAGAGTGTTTTTCCAATTTGCAAGATCCCACACCTTAGAAAAGTTACATGTTATGCAATCACACCGATGATTCTCAGCCTTAGAAAAGAAAAAATCTTTAGAAATCATGTGGGGGTTGTGATTTCGCACCAACATGTAGACGTGCCTAGGTTCCGAGAAAGCCTTCTCTCGCCATATCAAAAGTATAAGTATGCGTAAGGCCGCTGGAATCTTCCACGTGTCTCTCCAAAGTGGTTCCTTGGTATGAAGCTCAAAATAAGGACTCCCAAACAAGCGCGGCCCTTCCACGTGTCTAGGGTATGACAAAGTTACACCAGAAACTTGAAAAAGACTAAGTGTGGGAACACCCAGTGGAAGCCTCCACGTGTCTCCCTTACACAAATGTGAAGGTAGGACCCATAGGTGGATCCTTAAAATAGTGCAAGTTCTCCATGTTGAAAATATTTGAGTTCGAGGTGGGTCAAAAAACTTCAAAAGGCTCCGTGACCCACCTTTCCTATTCTAACTTTTGATGTGGGCCCCAACGGAGCTGCGAATTATTTCATAACTTTACATCATTTGAAAACGAATCTTAAAAACTCCAAATTGCTCCTCTAACCCACTTCCCTGCTTTGAATTTTCAAATGCTAACTCAAACATGTGACATCACTCTATCCTCTGCGAGGTTGCGGATCAATTTATAACTTTGCTCCTTTTCACAAAAAGGCCAAAAAATGAAAATTTTTTGATGATCCGCCTCCGCCTTTGACTTAAAAAATTTCCATGTTTCCATCTTCAGGGTAAAAGTAAGACTTTTCCCTACCGCTTCATATTTTATGAATAACCAATTAGATAATATTGGGGCCGTGGGGTCAATTTGGTATTTTTTACAAATGTGAGGAAAGTGAGAAGTTTCACCAAAAAAGGCCCACTAGGCCACAACCAATTAAGAAGGAACACATATTTGTAGACCTTTAGAGATAAATTTTGATAGGGAAAAGACACCCGTCAAACAATGAGATGCAAGGGAACTTCACCATTTGCACCCAAAATTGAATTTTTCTTCAAGGAAAAAGAAATTGCAAATAATTCATGGCTTGATATCACCCACAACCATAGAGAAGGATTTACAATAACCCTTCAAAGATAAAACAAGTACACATCCATTTGGGGAGACATAAAATACAATGAACCAGAAGATTGGGAAATATTTAGAACAAACAGGAGAGATCAAATCGAGCACCAACATTGGCTTGACTGGGATGGGCACTCGTAGTGAGTGCCACAAGAACAAAAGAGCGTAAAAGTGCCAAAATCCATTGGGCAACGGAGTAAAAAAACTTCTAGAGAAGAAAGATAATAACCAAATCCCATAAGACAAACCAAGAAACCCACAAAAATTGGTCATCTGGGGACTAGGAGAAACTAAAACAGAGAAACGTGAAAAAGGGACAAAAACAACAAACTATACACCGTACAATGATGACTAACTTGATTATGAGAAATTAGTCAAGGAGATGTTTCAAGTGCTCGCGATTATGGATATGACCATGCAAAGCTATTCATATACGTCTTTAACATTTGGTCATATGATTGTTTCCTTTTCCATCGATGTTTCTATCTCACCACATGTTTTTAGGATTATCCTTTTTCCTACGTAAATTTTTTTCAACATCTCTCAAGGCTACTTCAAATATCAAAGTCCCAAGAAAATCAACTTGCTCAGATATCTACATTGATCAATTTCATACTCCTTGAAAACAAGAATGCTCACAGAGTTAACAACATCAATATTTGTGTGCAATACTTCATAAGAAGCATTATTGGGGTCCTTAATGAGATATAACATTTTCTTTCACCATATAACTTTACAAGGCTGCCCTTAATGGTATAGTGGAATAAGACACGTCCATTTGAACACTTCCACCCACACTAGTTGCCCATTTTCCGGATAGAAACATTCCCCACTTAGCAGACAATCCACAATTACTACATAAATAGTTCAAGATTTTCTGGATAAGTTCGATGATTACACTACTAAATCCTCGACACATCCAACTACTAAGACCTCTCTTGAATCCATGGCAAGAAATTTCCTATAACCTGCTATTACTTTGATATTCAACTCATTCATGATCTCAAAAGGCATTACATAACATGAAGCTCTTGAGTCAAACATGTAGTTATGTAACAACCTATTATGTATATATCTCCCCTAGGTAAATATAGTCAAGAGCGTAAGAATATAGAAATCAAGGAAAATCAAAATCCTTCATTTTGGGTTTTGAAAGTGCATTACGTGGTCAAAACCCGACATTTATTGTGTCACCAAGTTCTTCTAGCACAAATCAAAACATTTCGACATGTGAAAATTGATGCCCCTTGGGTGCAGTTAGGGCGCACGTCGAAGGTGTCGACATGTGAAAATTCGCGCCCGACACAAGTTAAAGGGGCGCACATCGAAGGTGTCGACATGTGAAAATTCACACCTGGCATAGATTGGGGGTGCACATCAAAAGGTTTTGACATGTGAAAATTCATGCCCTGGTGCAGTGCTTGGGGCGCACTTAAGGTGTCGACATGTGAAAATTCGCACACTGGCATAGGTCAGGGCACACATCAAGGTGTTGACATGCAAAATTCACACTCGGCGCAGTGGGGGCACACATCAAGGTGTCAACACAAAATTTATAGTGCCTATGGTACACTTAAGAGTATTTCAACATAAGGATGGATGCGCCGAGGCGCATCTTCAGGAGGCGCAACATTTTGAGCGTTGACACCCGACAGAAGAAAACCCTGACCCAAATATTCGAATTGCCATAAATTTTCACAAGTAGCTCGGATTCACACAAGGTTGGACTTTTTGGAAATATTACAAGGTCCTCTATCCAACTACGATAAGATATATTTAATTAGGTGAGAACAAGTTCTTCAAAAATGCAAAATACAATTCGCCATTTTTTGGGTTTGCTAGGGTTCTCACCTACCGCCATAATGAGATGAATTAAATATAACCTAGAGGTGGTTGGGGTAGATTTGGAATTAATCTCTCTTCCTCTCTCATTCTTCCTATAAATTTTAAGGAGGGACTTCTTTCTAAAGGTTGGACATTCTTGTTTTGCCCTCCTTCTTCTCTTTAGCAGTGAATTTGTGGAGTTCAAACTCGCCATCTAAAACTATAATGCAACTTTGCCTCTTGGCATTTTGTAGTGTATTGTATCAATCTTTGAGAAAATAATGCATGTTTGTGAATGATCCTCAACCCTCTCTATATTCATTTGTATCCTCTTGATCTTTCACTACAAATCTAGTTATCTCAGTGCATGATCTTGCATTACATTTTAATGGTTTGTGTTTATTGGCAAGGCACAGTATGTTTCTTCATTCCTCGCTGCATCACCTTTGTTAGTTTAGGTTGATTTTTATGCATCTTCTTACCCGTATCCTTCGTAAGTTAGATTAGGTTTTTGAGTAAACCTCTCGCATTTTTATGTGTGCATCTCGAATAGAGGAATAGGAACCGCCTTCATCCGAGAGCTTTTCCGTTTTCATAAGGTCCCACACTTGGGAAAACCTCCATGTTATGCAATCACACCGAGAGTCTCAACCCATCGAGTTGCGAGTATATATAAGGGGTGCTGTGATTTTCCATCAACACCTATCTTTAATAATCGAGTAGTGAAAAATGGATCCACATTCAGCTGAGACTCAACCAGAGAAGTTTCCAAATAAACCTCAGGTGGTTCACCCAATTCCTCTAATGCTTGTGGTTTTTCTAATTGTGAAGTGGCAGGAGGAACCTCTACATTGTTTACATTTTTAACCTCAGTGACATTTTCTTCCTTAAGCCCCAAATAATCAAATGCCTTCTTCTTATGCTCGGGGATTCTAAGCAATTCAACAATAGGAACAATAATCTTGATCTGACTCAAGATTTGGGCTATGTCACAAGGAACATATTTGGGTAAGGTAGTATTAGGAGGAAGGTTTAAAAATTCATCTGATGACAAGGGATTTTTCATAATATTAACATGGGGAGGAACACGAGTTTTAGTTGGGGTGACAAAGCCTTTGCTAGATGCATCTTTTTAGGGGTTTCCTTAGGGATACTGGTAAGCACTAGAATTTTTGGTTTGGCCTCGAGGCCCTACCCCTTTGGCAACCTTACTCCTGGTATTATATTCTTTTTCTTTGGAAAATAAGGCATTCATTAACAATTGTTTGTCCTCTTCTAAAGTAATTCCTCCATCATACTTTTAAATCATTAATGCCCTTAAGTACTCAAAATCATTATTAGGCAACTCAAAAGCTTGTACCATATCAATTTCAAAAGTATGAGTGGGAGGAAGAGGTAATACCCGATGAATGCAATCCTAAAAGTCAGCAACAGCCTCGCACTTATTAGTTCGGTTGAGGTTGCTCCTCGCTATGAACTTGTAGAGAAATCCATCATGCATGCATCATCATCAGCTTCCTCAACTTCTTTGTCTTCATCACATGGGTCATGGGGCAAGAAACATCTATCACACCACTCCATATCATGGACCTCTTCCATACTAACAACTCTAATGCAAATAAAGGATCGTGCACTAAGCTATTTTCCGGGGTTGGGTCAGTGCATGCCTATTTCCGATCCCATGAGCCCTTTACCCCCGTCATCTAATCTATGATCTCCTTTGGGATGATTTGCAAATATTTCTTAACCTTGTGGATTGTGCTAAACTTGGGAACCTTATCCAATCCCCTTCTTTGCTCCGACCATTTTATAGATATTTCCTTAATATCTCCGGCCAATTTTTTTACAACATCTTATAGATCCACAAGCTTACTTGACTCGAGTCTTCTTTGGATTGATCAGATTGATACCTTCCCCTTAGGAATCTTACCAACTACTTTGATATTTTTTTCAATCTGCAAAGCCATGGTGAAGGTTTTCCTCAAAGTTCCTGGGTTTTTGTCCATTAAATAATAAGCAACCTTTTTGTCAAAAGCATCAGAATACTTTATTAAACAAGATTCATCACATGGCCTTAATTTTATAGGTAACCTTCTCAATGTATTATTAAACCTTGTATTGAAGTAATGAACATATTCATTAGGATTCTTCTTAATATTCTCAAATTCAGACAAAAGAAACATGGGATCTGTCTTATCCCCATATTGCAATCTAAAATCATTTTTCATTTCTATAAATGAATCTATTGAGTTATCTGGAAAAGACTTAAACTAGTCACGTGTATCCTCCTCAAGAGTATGAATAAACAATTTTATGTACACATCCTCAAATTAAATCTCAAATTCTTCCATCATATTGACAAAAAAATTTAAACGCTGATCGCAAGTGATAACATTATTCCCTTGAAATTTAGGCAATTTATTTCTAACATCTTTAGGCACTATATTTGGATATCCAGCCATACCTCTAAAATTTATAGGACCAAAAGTATTCACAATAAAAGGATGTCTGGGTGGAGGTTGGGCCATATTGTTTTGAGGAGGTGATCTTACATGAGATACAAAATAATGAGGGACAAGGGTTCTTTGGAACATAGGAGTATAATTTTCAAAATGAATTTCCTCTAAAGCCTCTGTTTCATGGGAAACCCTATCAAATTTGGAAAATACATGGACAACCGAGAAGCATACTTATCGATACAAATTAAGGCCCCCTATTCGGTTGGAGAATTCGAGATCTATATGAAAATTACCTGATTTAGAATCACTTCAAGAAGAATGGTAATCTTCAACCACATGCGATCACTTTTAACAATGGATAACTCTTTCTTGATTCCCGACCTCCAACTATTTTTAGAACTATTTTTTCTTCTAAATTTGTCTTTCCTAGTTCTGGAAACAACTTTCTGGTAGGGTCTTTAGTGAAGAAACATATTCTTCCTTCCATCTTTGCAAAGATTAGTGACAGATTTCACTTAATACAAAAGTTAAGGCATGGCATTTATATAAATTTAAATGAACACGGAGTCACCATTAAGGTTTTTCACCTTAGTTATGCAAATGCACTATAAATGACTCGGTCAAATATCTTTCAAGACTTAATTCTAGAAAATCTTAGCAGATATGACCTTCCTTTACCTAGTATTTATCACTGATGATATAAATTTAGTGCAATAACCACTAGAAACTAGAAATATTACACACAAAACTTGTAACTTTACATAATTCTTACAAATCTCAACATAGGATGACATTTAAACAACGTATTTGCACTTAGATCATGTAAGAAACATTACTAGGTCAATATGTGTACACCTTTGTTCAAATAGTCCCTGGCAATGGTGCCATTCTAGGTGTTGTTTCTACACAAATAGGTCCCAAAGTTCAAATACTTCCCTGGAAAGGTAAATAAGTCCCTAGCAATGGTGCCATTCAGGTGGTGTTTCTACACAAATATGTCCCGGAGTTCAAATAATTCCATGACAACGTAAATAAGTCTCAGTAGAAATGGTGCCATTCACCATTTGTTGTTTCCACATAAATAGGTCCCTGAGTTTCAAATAATCCCGAAAGAACGGTGGCATTGAGGTGTTGTTTCCATAAAAATAGGTCCCAAGTTCAAATACTTCCCGAAAATGTAAATAAGTCCTCAACAATGGTGCCATTAGAGTGTTGTTGCCACACAAATAGGTCCTAGAGTTTCAAATAATCCTCGGGAATAGTGCCGTTCGGTGTTGGTATCCAAATTGATTCTCCCTCGTAAGTTGAGCAAGTCATGCGTATTTAACAAGACACTTAGAGACAACCAAATCATGGTATAAATCATTTTGTAGCCGAGGAGGATTCAACTGACTCTTTTTCATTAAGGATTTGATCTATCCTCACTACTTTAGGTCGCTCCTTTTAACCAGGTGAGAGGACCCATTTTGTAACCTTTTTCGGTGAAGGACGTGAAGAGATCCTTCTTTGCACAATTTTCAGGGGGACCTTGAGAAAATATGATCAATAGAACACAATTTAACTCTCACGAGTTGTCACTTCTAAAGAATGGAGATATTTTCTAAAACAAGTCTCAAAGGTTACTAAAGACACTTAAAGCCTTCTTGCTTGTGCATATTTTTAAAGTAGAATTTTCTCATTTGTGGATACATAGCACAAGCAGGGTACTTCATGTAGGAATCATGGTTATTTGAAATTTTTATTTGGGGATTTAGCAAGATGAATTTGATTTCACCAGATCTTTGAGAACATTTACAAAAATTGGAAAACTAACAAAAAGAAAGCTTCAAAACAACAAAAATAATCCTTCAACAAGAAGGTGTGTCAATGGATGCCCAGATCTCGCACATTTTCACACAATCTTTAAGAATTCAACATGAAGGCTTGAGCTAAAGAATTAATTAAACATTAAAAACCCCTGGTTCATCATGCCTAAGATACACTCATAGGCTTACAAACAATCTTTATCAATATAGTGGAAGTAGAATGATTTTAAATTGTTTATTTCATTACCAGATGAAAGATATTCTCATAATAAAATTGCAAATGCCAAAATACTAACACATGGACAAGAGCTTGTGTGATTTGGAGATATTTTAATATATGATTGCAATAGGAACAAGAAAACTATTTGAAATAAAAAGTAGACACAATTTCACCCAATATCAACGTAGATTAATTCAAGATTTATTATATTCATTAGTAGGGGAAAGTTTCTTGAACAATATCAGAGCTTCTCAATGGTTGTACACTTGAAACAACCTTGATGCAATTGAAATCTAAAACATAAGAAATTAACACGTTTCTCGGATGGTCTCTTAGGAAGATGGGCTTTCTCAAATTTTCTCATAAAAATTAAACCCCGACCATTTACAAGAGTATTCTCATTGCATTTATACAATTCACTCACTCACTCATCCCAAATTCCCCCCCAAAAGAAGAATATTCGAGGAATCCTTTACTTGTTACAAGTTTGTTCCAGAAAGTGATGTTTAACAAATTTACACCCAAAGTTTCTAGGTGGATAAATCATGAACTGATCACGTTTCTCACACCCTTTACTATGACTGGGATGCCATATCATAATTTTTTGATAGTTCTTCTAACCATTACTTCATTCTCATTGCAGCGTAAATAACCTTTTTGATCATTTTTAGGTGACTCCATATGGATGGATATGAAAAGAAATCCTTTTCACCCTCGAGAATACACCTTGAGAAATGAGTGCCCTCACATAAATACGTGCATTCATGCCCATTGGAAATGAGTTCCCTCGCATGGATTATATCATATACCTACGTTGTGAGTCCAAATCGTCCAAGTACAAAGAGGATCCAACGGAAACCTCCACGTGTTTCTTCATCACGCTTTGATATGGTTCCCAAAAGTAAAGACCCCAAACAAGCGCAGGATCACCAGTGTCTCAATCTAGCAAATTTATTGAAATACTTTAATGACCAAAGTGGAAGGTTCCACATGCCTAGGGTCCAAGAAAGCCCTCTCGGCCATTGAAAAGTATAATTATGGACAAGGCCTCGCGGAATATTCCACATGTTGCTCTTGCGCTTCTTTGGTGTGAAGCTAAAAAGAAGGACTCCCAAACAAGCGCCCTTCCACATGTCTAGGGTCCGACAAAGTTACACCAGACACTTGAAAAGACTAAGTATGGGAAGATCTAGCGGAAGCCTCCACGTGTCTCCCTGGCGCAACTGCGAAGGTAGGACCCAGAGGTGGATCCTCAAATGAGCACAGCCCTCCATGTGGAAAATATTTGAGTTGAAGCACTAGTGGACTCTTATTACCTTCCTCTTGTTTTAATGGAGTTTCAAACTCATGTGGATAAAGAGAATTTTGAAATCATCATACCTGTCCACTCTATTAAAAATGTAAATCCAAACACCAAAGGTTGGTTGCATTAGTGTGGGTAAAAATAAGAAATAAAAACTTGTTAATGATCCCCTTAAGATGCATTTAAGATCCCATGAGAAGGAGATTTAGGGATAGTCGGGTTTTTTTTTATCTTTTGTTTTCTTGTTTTTTTTTGTTTGGTTGTGTTTTTCTTGTCCCTCTTTTCTGATATGGAAGAGGCATCTCCTCTCGATCCCTATTGTTAAAACTTTGTTTCCATTATAACATGTTGTAATAGGGTAGGGTCCCCTTAATCCTCTTTACCATTAGTAAAAAATATTATTGTTTATTATTGAAAGTATATTATTCTTATTATACCGTGGAAGTATTGTGATGTATCATGTCTATCTCTAAATAACATCTATTGTGGAAATTATAACATATATTGATGATATATATATATATAGTTAGTAATAGTTTGCACTTTGTCTATCGAGAGGTATTTGAGTCAATAAAAAATTCCTAATTTAACCAACAAATATGTATAGTTAAAGAAAATTCAACTAAAAAAATCATGGTAGAAAGATATTCCTATGGTATAAGTAACGGGATTCATGTAAAAGTTAATTAGATCTATATGTGTCGAAGACACATTAAATATTATCTTCACTCAATAAATAGAGAGAAGAAAAATATCTATATGTTTCTGAAACACATTAAATATTATTATATTCACTTAATAAACTGATAGAGATAAGAAAAGGTTGAGGCATATAAAAAAGGATAAAGATATATATATATATATGTGTGTGTGTGTGTGTGTATGTATATATCTATGTATGTATGTATGTATATATATATATATGTATGTATGTATGTATGTATATATGTGTATGTATATGTATATGTATATGTATATATGTATGTATGTATGTATACATACATACATACATACATACATACATACATACATACATACATACATACATACATACATATATACATATACATATACATATATATACACATATACATACATACATACATATATATATAGATATATATATATATACACACACACACATACATACATACATACATACACACACACACACACACACACATATATGTATGTATGTATGTATGTACACACTATGGTACAATGCTTGAACAAGTGTGGTATGCACTATGGTATTAATCTACCGCTCAATCATATAACTAAAAACAATCGACACTAGGCTTCACCGTAATAGCTCCATGCAAAGGACTCACAATGGAATGATGTCAAAATATTAAAAAAACACCAAACATAATTTGATCAATCGCTACAAATAAGTGTGCCATGATGGCCAGCGTATAGCATTTCGATAATAATACATGCTAGCAGGTGTTTGAGAATGATCAACATATCACTAAATTTTTGCAAGAAGAAACTAAATTCCCAAAGCCCATAATTAAAATAGACTAGAGCAGCAATATGGGAACCAAATAGTACAACTACATACAAACAAGCTTCCCAGGATTAGTGACTCGAATCCATTTTCAATCCTAATGATCAGTTCATAAAAGAGAAGGATAACATGTGGATCAAAGGAGAGGATTCGAGTCAATCCTAGTTGGAGAAGAAAAAACACTTCAAATTGGCAAGGTGGCCACCAACTAGGAAAGGTATGCATTCATAAAACTTTGCCAAGAATTCCCGATGTATTTGTTTGGAGTTATGAAGACCTAAGGGGTTTCAATCTAAAACTAGCACAACAAACTAATACAAGAAATTATCATATTCAAAATCAAGCATTCAATTTCGGTCAGTAAATATAGTCCGAGTTAGAAAGAAAAATGGAGAATTCAGCCGCGTGTTGACTTCAGTGGATTTGAACAGAGCCTCCCTTAAAGATCACTACCCACTCCCTTAAATGGAACAAATCTTGCAAGTAGTGTCTAGGTAAGAGAGATTCTATCTCTTAGATGGATATTCAGGATACAATCGGATCATAGTGAACAAAGATGATCAATTCAAAACTGCTTTCACCACCAAATGGGGCACCTATGCATACAAAAATGCCATTTGGACTATCCAATGCTGGTGATACTTTCCAAAGAGCCATGGATATGGCATTCAAAGGGATAATCAACAAGATAGTGTTGATCTATCTGGATGATATATCATTATGTTCTCCATGAATGCATGAGACCACCTTTTCCATTTAAGGAAAGTGTTTCAAAGATGCAGAATATTTGGAGTATCTTTGAACCCCAAAAAATGCATATTCTTGGCCCATGAGGGTAAGATTTTAGGCCATATTGTGTCTAAGGAGGGTCTGACAATTGATCTAGAAAGAGTTGAAGTAGTAAAGGCACTACCATTGCCAAGTCACAAGAATGCTCTTCAAAGCTTCTTGGGGAAGATTAAATTTGTTTGAAGGTTTGTCCCAAAATTTGCTTGCTCTGGTTAAGTCAATAAAACTGATGTTGAAGAAGAGCTTAGCATTCAGATGGACAGTTGAAGGTAAGGAAAGCTTTAAAGCTATCAAAGAGGCCATATCATAGGCCCCAACTCTTGTAAATCTAGATTTTTCCAAGGACTTCATATTGTATGCCTTTGGTGGCAATGACACTATCTTTGTATTCCCGGTTCAAGAGAACAAAGAAAGCTCGAGTAGCCAATTACTTTCTTCTAGCTTAGAGTCGAGAAGACTATGAGGTGAGGTATTCCTTCTTTGAGAAGCAAGTCTTGGTGGTGATCAGGGGACTGAAGAAGTTTAAGCATTTTGTGTCAAACAAAAAATCCAACTATTGGTCTCCCATGCAGAGTCAAATAATTCCTCCTCGAAAGGACCGAGTGAGAAACGTGCAGGGTGGATCACTTGTGTCATGGAATATGACATTGAGATTAAGGTCACCAAGCTAGTCCATGGGAAGGGCTTGTGTGAGTAGCTAGCCTTTGCTCTACAAGATGAAACAAACAGTGGGAAGGAGGTTGTTCTTATTCTACAAGATGATCAAGAATGAGAGAAAAATGATGTACCCGCTCCTTATTGGACCTAAGACATGGTGCATTTCCTTCAAATAGGCCTATGCGCTCATGGGATGAAGAAAGAAAAAAGAAGACATTTCAGGTTACAAGCCACCCCATATGTCCTTATTGATGGTGTCTTGTTTAAAAGAGATATTAATGGCATTCTCGCTAAGATGCATTGGGACATATCAAAGGTGGAGAGAGTACTATAAGAGTTTCATGTTGAAGCACCGGAGGCCATTTTTCTCCTAGAGTGAAAACACTCAAAATCATGAAAGCAGGTTATTATCGCCCGAAGTGTTTAGTGATCATATACATGGATTAAAACATGCAAGAATTATGCTTTCTTCAAAGGAAAGGAAAAGCTAAAAGACTTCCATTGCACCCAATCTCGATCGACCAACCTTTCATACGCAATGGGGATTATACTTCATTAGGAGTCATCAATCCAAATTCAAGCCAAGGTCACAAATGGATCCTAATAACAATATATTATTTTACCAAATGGACTAGAGTGTGGCACTCAAAGAGGAAAATGAGTCTATTATCTTGGATTTCTATGAAGGGATGGTGACTAGATTTGGAGTACCACCACCATCATCTCATAAAATGCATTAACATTTATAGGTTCCAAAATTACAAGATGGGATATTAAGAATGGGACTTATTTGAGCACCTCATCAAACTATTACCCTTAGGTAACGACCAGTGAGTGTACAAACAAGAACCTATTAAAAATCAAGAGAACTATAGATGAGAATCAAAGGACTGCACACATAGCCCAAAATGGCCTTATGGCTTGATAGAATAACGCCCAAGAGATCTACAAGTATCTCTCCATTCAATATCGTCTACGAGAAAGAGGAAGTGTTGCCTATATCACTTGAGTTGGTAGCATTGGAGCTTGTGAGGAAACTAGAAATGTCTGAGTTTGGACCAATGGAGGACATATACGCTGAGCTAATAGAATTAGAAGAAACTAGAGAGAATGATCTTCAAGCATTTGAGAAGAATCAGGCTTCAATCAAGAGATGCTTTGATAAGAAAGCAAAATCAAGGAATTTCTAGGAAGGGAGCTTGGTTTTCAAGTGGGATGCAGGTCGAGAAAACCAAGGAGACATTCTAAGTTCGATGCCATCTGGAGTGTTCCTTATATGATAAAACAAATGCAAAAGTGTAATGCTTTCCATTTTTCCACATTGGAGGGTGAAGAGCTACAAATTATAGTGAATGGGATCTATCTTAAGCATTACTACTAAAAGGGAAGTCCCACTATGTACATATTAGTTAAGTTTCTCTTTGTCTAAGTTCTTCTACACATTGTCTTACCGTAGTATAGGTTGCTTTTCTCCTAAGTGATTTTACACGCTTTGCATGTTCTATTTCGAGCATGTATGATTTCAATTTTTTACATAGTCATGGTGATGTTTTTTTCTCTTATCCAGTTCATTTCGAGAGAAAATGAAGCCTGAGTTGAAACAATTTTCTACTCTCAAAAATCTTCATTTCAAGATTTTCTTATGAAATTTAAGAGTACATGTATTTGGGCTCATGAACCAGAGGCATAATTAGTATGAAACTATTATTCTTGACTCCATGCCCTAATTGATATACGATAAGCAACCGATCTCTTCATCTAGGAGGAAAATTTTCCCATGAGTTGCCAAATTATTATCCATATTTCACCCTCGAGCTAAATATTGGATCAAATCACAACCCCACATAGAAGGAACCCAAGAAAACTCATTCAAATCTTGTAAATTGGTCAGAAGATTCCAACAATGAAGTGGTGGGGATGAAGAAAGATCAAAGGATCTTGCATAAAGGAAAATGACTCACGGGCTGTCGGGCTGTTTCTATGCCTTAAATCCATTCTCCAAGTTACAGGTAGGTAGAACTATGAAATTATAGGGTCAGATAATAAGGATCAATGCTACAGAGGAGCCAAAAGTAAGAAGAAGGAAGAACAATGAAGATTTGAAGTCCTCGGGCTCAAAATGGTTCAGAAAAGGGCAAAAAATGACTAAGTATGGAGGAAGGAGCAAAAGAGGCCACGTGTCCCAAGGATGCTTCTCCTAGAGTGAATCCAAAAGGAGGAACTCAAACTTGTGCTAGCCTTCCACATAGCAAATGGTCAAAAATATTCAAAGAGTGGGCATAAAAGCTTCAAAATTGGCTAAGTATAGAAGTACAAGTGGAGAGTGCCAAGTGTCAGTGTGGCGTATCTCTAATAGTTGGTCCTAAGGTAGAGACCCAAATGATCATGAGCTCACCACGTAGCCCAAAGTCTAAAAAATAAGAGGGACTATTGAAAAGTCCATAAAGTAGTGGAGGCCAACAAGTGTCAACTCGATGCTCCTCCAAAGGAAACTTTTGGTGCATTTGCAAACAAGCACGGTGCCTCCACATGTCCTCAAAGGGGGGCAGAGTTAGTTGAATAGTCAATGCATAAACCAAGCTGGTGGAAGCTGCCAAGTGTCCTAAGGGCATTGTTTCAAGGGTAAATGGGGAAAAGGTTACCAAGAAAGTGCCAGAGTGACATGTGTCCTAGGGGAAAGTGGGGAGTCAGGAGAAAAGTTAGTTTTTTTCCCTTTGTCCCAAAAGGAGCAATAGTTCCAAAGGCACGTGTCTCCGCCAAGAGGGAAAAAGTCAAAATTTAGACCCCATTCAAAGCCAAGGAGGGATGGCCGGGAGAAAATTGAAAATTTTCCTTTCGTTCAAAAGGCATAAAAGTAAAAATGGAAGTGCATTTCCTAGCCAACCAAAAGGAGCCACGTGTCCAAGTGGAGTTTTGGGGCTGCGAGAGTTTCTTAAGTTTTGCGGTTTTTGCGTAGAAAAGCAAAAGGTAAAGTACGGGCCCACATACCCAAATTTATGTTCCAATATAGTCTGCAAGTGTCCCAATAAATAGGGGGACCCATTTTTCAAATTATTTTCCTGCCCATTTGTACAGAATCGATGCAAAACTTCAAAGGGGCATATCTTTCGACCTAGGGATTGAAATATTCTAAATATGACACCATTGGAAAGAACTCGATGTCGTCTACACCATGGGAGCCTAAAAATTCAATTTTGAGAAGGTTAGGTGGGAGAAAATGCTGGAATGTCTTCAAGCTTTAAGTGCAGGATCATCAATCTCAACAACCAAATCAGATTTGATCTATTTCCACCATTTCCTCTTCCTTCAAGGTGCCAAACCAAAGATCAATGCAAAAAGATGGATTCGAGGGGTAGATTTTAGTAGAAGTATTAATGCAGTGGTTGAGTTTCAACCACATTTTTGACTTCTCTTTCTCTCTCTTGCTTCTCTCTAATCGAATCTATAAATATGGGTGCATGATTCGTTCAGCAAAGGGTTGGATATTCTTAGTTTTGTAGGATCCCTTCTCCTTCTAGCAAAGGATTTGTGGGGTTCAAGCCTTCCATTAAAATTGTAATACGTTTCTACCTTTCGGCTATTCTGTAATGAATCAGACAATCTATAGAGAAATAAAATACATTTGTGATCGATTTTAGATCCTTCTTGTTTTTTTTCTTCTATCTCGGTCTCTCGTTATAGATCTCATAGCTATCTGTGCTTGTTTATTTTATGCATTTTATAGGTTTGTGTAAAGCAAGCAACTGACTATTCATCATTCCTTTGGTGCATCACCTATTATTTTAGGTATTTCTTATTTTTTACTCTTTCATCCTGTATCCTTTGCAAGTTTTAGACTAGGTATAGATATAGATCCTCCTGGGAATCCTTACATATGCACCTAAATAGAGGAATAAGGAACCAACCTTTAAACTGGAGAGATTTTCCAATTTGCAAGGTCCACACCTTAGGAAAAGTTCCATGTTATGCAATCACAATAGATGATTTTGCCTTAGAAAATTAGATCTTTCGAAATCATCTAAGGGTGCAAAGTGATTTCGCACCAGCGGGTGCCACATGCCTAGGTTTCAGAAAGCCTTCGCCATTGAAAAGTATAAGTATGGGCAAGGTCTAGTGGAATCTTCCATGTGTCTCTCCGGTTCTTCTTTGGTATGAAGCTCAAAATAAGGACTCCCAAACAAATGTGGGTCTTCCACGTGTCTAGGGTCTGACAAAGTTACACCGGAAACTTGAAAAATACTAAGTATGGGAAGATCCAGTGGAAGCCTCCACATGTCTCCTGGCGTAACTATGAAGGTAGGACCCAGAGGCAGATCCTCAAATGAGTACAAGCCCTCCATGTGGAAAATATTTGAGTTGAGGTGGGTCAAAAATATTCAAAGGCTCAGATGACCCACCTCTGCGATTCTAACTTTTGATGTGGGCTCCAAAGTGAGTTGCAAATTATTTCATAACTTTGCATTATTTGAAAACAGAGCTTAAAAACTCCAAATTGCTCTGCCAACCTGCTTCCTCACTTTGAATTTTCAAATGCTAACTCAAACATGTGACATCACTGTCCCTCCCTAGTGGTTGCAGACTAATTTATAACTTTTCTCCTTTTCACAAAAAGGCAAAAAAATAAAAATTTCCGATGATCCGCCTCTCCACCTTTGTCTTGGGGTAAGTGCATGAAGTTGGTGGACAATTCCATGGACATAAAAACCTGAAATTCAGGAACCACGATCACAGTTCCTGAATTCTAGGTTTGGAAATTACCAAACCTAAAACCACGAGCGTGGTTATAAACCGCGATCGCGGAACTCTGAGACAAAAATTAGCAATCCCGCGACTCCTTATTTTCCCCATTTTTCATTTCAAACCGTGATTTTTCCTAGATGTTTTTCACTTGAGCTTTGAATACCACCTCAAAATTACTCATCAGACTTCTGGATAGTGATAGATTCAACCATGCTGCCAAGACGAGGAGGTAAGCCCCCATTTTAATCTTTTTTTGCATTTTAGGTTTTTTTTTTGCATTTTCATGGGTTTTTTGAAATGTTTGTTTATGTATACAATTTTCTTGTTTTATCAGTTGGTCGGCAAGCTTGAAATCATGCAAACCATCAAAATATTCCTCAAAACCCACCGAAAATTCCTCAAAACCATCCGAACATTCCTCAAAACCCCTCCAAACATAGATCCGTCTCTCATCGTGGCTCCTTCTGTCCCCACTGAGCCAGCAGGAACATAAGATAATATCATTGGAAGAATCTAAGAAAATAAAATTATCATTGAGAACCTAATTCAGACTATAAGACAAAATCATGCTACAAATCCATCCCGCATGACTTTAGCCAATACATTACAAACATTGATTGGTGAAGTCGAGTCCACAACCAACCAAATACATAGATGGAATACCTTTAGAGGTGACTGTAGGTGGTGGTATGCGGATAAACTATCCCATGCGGCCGTAAAAAACAAAAAAATGGAAAATACCTTATTTGTTCATTATTTACCTACCCTAGAACCAATGCCCCCGTAGTTACTTATAAATGGTTCCCAATCCATTAGTGCCATGATGATTAAATCAAAAAATTTTTGGGATCGATGGTGGATGGTTTTTGATTATCCACCATGCAACAACAATGAGGTTCCTCTTTATTTTTGAAGAAATTATATTGTGAGTTTGTGCTCAATGAGGTCCCAAATTATTTTAACTTTTCGACTTTTTTTGGTCGAGGAGGTGGCTCTCGCACAAAGTAGACCTAGTGCACGCGCAGGTCAACCTAGGATCCCCATGCCCCAAAACCCCCACTTCCTTCTAGCTTATCCCTCCTACAAAGTGAAGGAGGTTGTGGAGATTGATACATACATGCATTGAGGGAGCTCATCGACACTCCGACCCATCATAGTGACCAGATTAGATCCGGTGATGTTGGTGGAGGTGCGAGTTCTAGCGCACCACACCATCAGGATCATGTGGTGCCATATGCACTGTGGGCAAGACATCATTTGTTGGTTCACGTGATTTATTTTCTATAGATGAGATGTCGGGAATGTTTTTGAACTGTGCCACCGATATTGGTCTTTCATGGGTAAATTAAATATATATATATAAT
Source organism: Taxus wallichiana var. yunnanensis (assembly GCA_018340775.1). Classification (NCBI taxonomy): domain Eukaryota; kingdom Viridiplantae; phylum Streptophyta; class Pinopsida; order Cupressales; family Taxaceae; genus Taxus; species Taxus wallichiana. The sequence continues at coordinate 198,362,926 of CM031241.1, forward strand.
AAATATAAATTATATATATATATATATATATGATTTACGTCATGTACATACATGTAAAAAACTAATTTTTTATTTTATTTTAAATAGCAAGAGCCGTGTGAAGGAAACATCCTCAAGGGCGATCGACATGCTAGTTATCTGTAGCTTGGGCATGTTTCAAATGTAAGTTTCAGTTGTCAGACAAACTTACATTTTTAATTTCATTTGATTACACTAGATTATTATTATAATGTTTCACGTGTATGTTGTATATATTAATATGTTTCTCTTTTATACACAGGATCCTGCAAGTCATCATCTGCTACTCCGGGAATCGAGGCTATGGCATGCCTCACATGATTTTTATGCAGTTAGTAAATCTCTTTACACTTTGTTGCTAATTATGGAAGTTCATGTGGATTACATGCTTTAGACTCTCATATGTGGTGCACAGTCATGTAGATTTTAATATTGATTTGTAGATGTTTTTGTATAGCTTATGACTCGCTAGAAAGACTCCTCCATATATGCATACCGTGGAGGCTCACGGAGATACTACCATAACATCTGCAGATCCACTAATTGAGGTACAATTTTTCAAATTTGTTAAATTTTGGAGGTTCATTATTTCTTATTACTTAAATCTACAATATCAAATTTTGTATGTATATGTGAAATATTTAATTTGAAAATTAATTATTTGTATGTAGCTTACCCTGTGAGTCTATTGTTGTCCTTGCGATGATGTCAACAACAAATTGATAGGGACCATGACATTACGGTAAGATTTCACATGCATTTTAACTACATTGTACAAGTTTCTAAATTTTGAATGTGTTTTAAAATTTTGGGTGTTAAAAACTTGTTGTATATGAATGTGCAGGTTAGGTTGCAGGCATGCTTAGAGACACCTAGGACCACACGGATGAAATCCATAGTGGAATCTCCCTCCACTACATCCCTAGGTCATGGACGTGCTACTTCTAGTAGGGTGAAGAGAGGGAAGATGTTTCATGAGTAGATTCATAGTCCACCTGGATGTACATAGATATATATATGGACCATTTGGTCCTAGTGAACATGTTTCTTCATATAGTCCATTGTATATATATAGCCTTTTGTGACCGCATGTGGTCCCATATGTACATTATGACACACTTAGTTTGAGATGTACACATACATTATGAACTTATGTATATATTTTCAGATATGTGCATCTGGAGCACACTTTGTTTGATTCTTATATATCCATGAACTATATATGTTTGATTTGATTTCATTGCATGTATGATATCCTTCTATATATGTTTTCATAACCATTTAAATTAGTTCTGTGATATGTACATGTTTGATTTAAATATTTAATCATGTCTTCTTGTATTTGGATTGAGATGAATTTTTTTCATTAGATTAGGTATTTTCATATGGTTTCCTACTTCAAATTTCAAGTGTTTTCGATCTCTAGAATTGCAAGGATCTAAAAAGGCAAGTTTTTTCTCTGAAATTTTAAATGGGATGCTATAAAAATTAGGTACCAATGGAAAATATTTTTAGATCATCTTCAAGGAGTTCATGAGTAGAAGTTACGGGAAAAATTATAGGGGAAATGGAGCAAAAATGAAGGAGATATGAGCAAAAATGTGATTTTTGCAATAGGGTTTCTTGAAAATTTAGTAGCATAACTAAATACTAGCAGCAATGAAGGAAAATGAAATATTAAAAAGGGATTAAAAAATGGCTAAGTGTATGTTTATACTCACCTCTTAACATTAACCTAGCTAACTCACCTCTAACTCATCCTTGACCATTCCGGATTAACCCGGGTTACATGGCATGACAGTGTGGTAGGGTTACAAGCCTTAAGTGACAAAGGGACTTAAAGGGGTGATAATGTGAGAAGGGGTTAAGTATTCATGAGAGGGGGCAACATAATCAAGTTGGGGTGCTGAGGAATTGAATACCTAGTGAGAATGTTACAAGCCTTAAGTGATAAAAGGGAGAGATTTCATGTGGTGGTGCATTCTGATGTCCCAAGTTGAAAAGGGTAAAAATTTGATAGTAAGCCCTTATTAGTATTCTTAGGTTCCACCCATCGCATGAAGAATCCTCCCCTAATGAAGAATCAACTCATGTCTTCCTCCGCAGAAGATCTTGAATGATGAGGATTTTCCATAGACCATCTTGTTGAATCTGGAAACTACAAATGAAACTTTCTCATCTTCCAAGATGTTCACATGCTCCAATGTGTTGAGTCAATTCTCAGGAATGGCATTGATATTTCCACATTGACTAAAATATTTTTCATTTAACTCTTCATAGGATTCTAGAGATATAACCTATGATCTCTACAAGGGCTAAACTAAAGTATTGACTATTCAAGGAAAGGGTCACAAATATTTTCTTGAACTAATTCTTAAAATTTGAATCCTGAAGATTCTTCATGTGGAATTATTCTCCCTGAGAGGAGTACCAAGCTCATGCATTCTTGTGCCAAGATCTTCCAAAATTTTGATACATTCTCCTCATGGGATTCAAAATCAGAAATGGCTTCTTTTAGAGCATCAAACCTCTAGGTGATGGTATGGGAAAATGTCATACAAGTTCTCTCGAGTCATGATGAAAACACACCGAGCTCACCAAGGAATGAGAATCAAAATTATTCATCTCACTGTAAATGGGAGATTATTTTCCCAATGGAATTTCTCTTTCTTGATCTCAACTCTATTCCTATTGATTTTCAAAAATATGACCAAGAACAATCTAAACAAAGAGATAATCTTAGGAAATAGATCATGTTCCCTTTTTCAAGGATCATGCTCACCCAATGGTCACATGTCCTTCTTTTGCAGATGAATGCTTGATCTTGCTTGATGGACTGGGGGGTTGAAGTTTCAGATGGGAGACATTGCTTCAATTTGAGGTAAGAGATGATTAATCTCATGCAATCAATGATGGCACTTATGAATAAAAGGTCCTCACACATGTGTTCCCTTAATTGTTTGATGATTTACTTATACTCCTAATTTTGTGTCTAGTGATCTGTGATGAAGAATCCTATTACAATGCAAAAATAATGAGCATGTAAGCACATAGTTGGGGTAGTAGAGGATGGAGAGAGATCACCACAACAACATAGCTCAAGAGAGAAAAGCAAGGATAGTGATGAAGCAGGTCTAAGAGGACAGAGGAAAGTCCAAAGAGAACAAGAGAGATGGAAGGTAAACAAGTGACATTGAATGTTTTGAGTCCTAGGAAATGAACGGAGGTGAGGAGTGAGAAGTCATGCCTCGTAACATCATGGCACAAAACCGACTACACGGCACATCTGGTGGCTAGTGAACGCTAGAGGAGGTGGTGTTTTAGTGCGCAACAAGGTCGTTGCTTGCCGGGCTACTTCTGCTCGGGCGTAGTCCCTTAAGAGCCCTAAGACCAAAATATCATTCAACTTCGACGGGTGACTACTCGTGACTCCGTGGAACCTAGAGATGGCTCTCGGCCCGATCTAACACCTCAAGGCATAGGGACCCTCTAAAAAGCCTCTCTTGGCTTTTTTTCCTTCTCATTTTGCCTTCGCTGCCCTATTGTTTGCAAACGCGTGAGAAATAAGTGTAATGGAGCCTAGTGATAAGGTTGTCAAATGCTATATTTTGCAAATGGTGGGTCATGGCACTCGAACCAACTACACCAACATGTCCAGGTGGCCAGGTGAACAACTAGAGGAGGTGGTGTTTTGGTGCGTGACAGGTGCCATTGCTTCCGGCTACTTCTGTCAAGCATAGTCCCTTAAGAGCCCCGAGACCAAAATATCATTCAACATCAACGGGTGACTACTCGACCTACGTGGCACCTAGAGATGATCATATCATCAAACACCTTCAGCCATAGGACCCTATACAAAAGTATCCTCTCATTTTTTTCCTTCTCATTTCGTGCTCTCGCTGCCCTATTGTTTGCAAACGTGAAATGAACAGGTAGTTGAGCCGTTGATTTATCAAACACTATATTTTGCAAAATGGTAATGTGGCACTAAACCGACTATGCCAAAGACATCCAAGTGGCTAGTGTGAACACTAGAGGAGGTGGTGTTTCAATGCGTGACAAGGTCATTGCTTCGGCTACTTCATTCTGACGTAGTCCCTTAAGAGCCTTTCGAAGACCAAAATATCGCTCAACTTTGACGGGTGACTACTCGTGAATCCATGGCACCTAGAGATGGATCATGCCCTAATCCAACACCTCAAACAGTAGGGACCCTCTACAAAATCCTCTCTAGTTTTTTCCTTCTCATTTCGGGGTGCTCTCGCTGCCCTATTGTTTGCAAACGCACGAAATAGTGCAACTGAGCTAGTGATTGGTCATTGTCAAACACTATATATTTTGTAAAACGGTGGGTCATGGCACCAAACCGAATACGCTAGCATGTCCAAGTGGCAAGGTGAATGCTAGAGGAGGTGGGTGTTTTGGTGCGCGACAAGGTCATTGCTCGTGCTAGTTCGCTTGGGCGTAGTCCCTTAAGAGCCTCGAGACCAAAAATATCGCTCAACTTCGACTGATGACTACTCAGGACTCCATGGCACCTAGAGACATGCTCTCATTTAAATCCAACACTCAAACCTCAAGCATAGGGACCTCTACAAAATCCTCTCTCAGAGTTTTTTCCTTCTCATTTCTTTGGTGCTCTCGCTGCCCTATTGTTTGCAAATGTGTGAAATAGTGTAGTTCTTGAGCTGATTAGTTTGTCAAACGCTATATTTTGTAAATAATGGGCCATGGCACCAAACGACCGTGGTTCAATATCCAGGTGGCTAGGTGAACACTAGAGGATGTGTTTTTTGTGTGCAACAAGGCCAAGCCTGTGGGGCTACTTTGTTCTTTGCGTAGTCCCTTAAGAGCCTCGAGACCAAAATATCGCTTCGACTTCGATGGGTGACTACTGACTCAGAAAGACCTAGAGACGACTCATCTAATCCAAAACCTTAGTGTAGGGACCCTCTAAAAATCATCTCTTGGTTTTTTCCTTCTCATTTCGTAAGTGTCTCGCTGCCTCTATTGTTTGCAAACGTGTGAAATAGTGCAAATAAGGAGCCGTTGATTGGTTTGCACACAACTCTATATTTCTTGCAAATGGTGGGTCAGGCACCCCGGCTAGCAACTGAACGAAGTACG